>QRFJ01003253.1:0-7500 GCA_006176705.1 Cocos nucifera
AAATAAGGGTTTGGTTTGAATATCATCAATTGAGCTAATCTAGTTCGATTGATTTGGATTAGATCCAATCAAGTTCAAGGTAATCGTGGTAGCACATGATTGAGCCTGACTTTCTCCTTCTATAATCTTTCTAATTCATCACAATCGAGTCAAATTTAATTTGACTCATTCCTATATCTTGAATAAGTTTATTTTTATCTAACTAGAATAAGTCTAGGTCAGATTAATTATGAAAGTTAAATTCATTCCTAGTGCAATTGGACTAGGGTCAATAGTTGACCCAATTAAGAGAATTAAGGGTTATATGATCAAAGAATTTTAGAAATTTTTTTAGACATTATTTTATTCTAATTTTTAGATATGTGATAGAGAACGAGAAATACTTTGGATGTGCAAAATTTTGTGATTTTTGGAGGTTCCTGGACTAGGTTTTGATAGAGTTTGATTTGAATCAAACTCTTGAGGGAAGAGTCCTAGACGCACATGGACTCTTCCTTATCCTTTTATGCCACCACCTTCCAGATGGTTTTTTGGCATCAAATCCTGATGGGATCTAGGGTTTTTCATAGAGATTAGGTCCAAGAGTCCTAATGGTCGAATTAATAAGGTTTTTGGTCAAAAAGGGACTCTTTATGGTGCTATATCTTGTATAAGAACTCTTCTCACAAAATTGTCTCAATGTAATTTATTTTTTTCACACCTAAAGGAGCCTTTCCTCTAATATCCACACCTCCTTTATCCTCTCTCTTCCTCTCTTCTACATGCCTAAAAAGTTAGGCACAAATCTGAGTTGAAGGTCTAAGACTTTTGGCATAAGATTCAACATCTATGCGATGGTGTTCGTGAGACGAACAGACTACCCTCAGAAGTCATTTTGAAGGCTTTTCAAATTAGATCCTGATCTAATTTTTGGAGAAGAGATTTATGAGGAGAATACATTTAGATCCTATCCAAGTGGATACCAGTAGAGGCCAGGCACATGCATGGCTCCTTCCAGAACCTCAGGAATCAATAGGATCATCGCAGGATAATTAGATTAGCAAATCAGGTACTTAAAATTAAATCTGATTTAATTTTATTTTTAACTTTTAATATCAAATCTGTATGATCAGATCTAAGAAGTCTTAGATTTGATTAAAATTTTTAATTTTTTTTTTAAAAAATATTTCTTTAGATCTAACCAGATCTGAACGATCCTATGCCGAAAAAATAGGTTTTTCCTTCAACTAATATCAGAGCCAGATTGCATTTCTTCGGATCTATTTTAGATTTAATTTTATTTTTATTTTTTATTAAATATTAAAAAATTTTAGATATCATATTAGATGTGATTAGATCTAAAATCTAAAAATTAAAATTAAATTATTTATATCTAATATGTATGAGATGCATGACTAGACTAGGAATAGAATAGTTATATTTGTAGTCTAATATAATAATGTTGTTAATTTGATTAAATATAATTTTAGATCTATTTAATTTCTATTTTTTGATATTATAATTATTATAATCAAATCTAAAAAAAGAAAATAAAGTTTTTAATTTTTGATTTATTCATATGTGATATGAAAAGATGCATGTTTAGACTAGTTGTAGAATAGTTCTACAAATTATCTAAAATAATTTTATTTTGATATTATCAAATTTAAATCTATTTTTTAGATATTATATATAATATTTTAGATATAAAAAACATGCATATTTAATTTAGTGATGATACATGAGATATATGCAAAGCATGTATTAGTTTTATCATTAATTATATATGTGATATATGATCTAGATCTAACTAGTTTTGTAGTTTTAATTATATTTCTAATTAAGGCATTTTCCTTGGCCATCCGATCATAAGAACAAAGTAGGATTTAAAGGCCCTCTTCTTTCATTCGATGAGGTGTTCTTATGGCGTGTAGGGATGCTGTGTGTTTGTCCTTAATCAAAAATTAGAACTTATTTTCTATAAAATTCTAGATCCTAAAAACCTAAGATTTTGATACATATTTTTTATTTATGAATTCAAACTTAATTAAGAATTAAGATTATGAAACTAATTAGGTCTACAATTGAGAATTTTTAGATCTAAGATATTTTCATAAAATTAGATTCGGGCTAGGATAGCTCAATTAGGTCTAGTAATTAATCAAACCAAATTAAGAGTTGGTTAGATGGGATCAAGAGTGTTTAGAATTGATCAGCCCAATAGTTGTAAGTCTAGATCAAGGTCGACTCACTGCCACATGTGATCGATCCAATTAAGACCTAATTTGGCTCTGTGGTTCGAGCCTGGATTGTAGGCTAATCCGATTAGTTTTGGTTCGATAATTTGGTGTCCAAGATAAGTTTGGCAGATATGATCGATTAATTTTTAATTGAGAGCTACTCAATCTGAATACGTTCTTATTGATTAATGACATATCCCTTCCACCGATCTCACTTACTTGGCCATTTGTGTCAACCCAATTTCGATTTGAGGTGGCTCACAGTTCGAGCTAACCCATGCCACTAGGCTTGTCATAACCGTTATTACTGAGTCAAGTCTAAGAGATCTAAATTGAATCTCCCTAAGAAAAGATTAAGTTAATTTGTCTTCCATTGTTGTAGATGTGCATGCCCTTCCAGGGGTTGATTATTCTCGACTGGTTACAGTGGTTCAGTTACACCAAAAAGACACAACCATGTCTATTAGGAATTGGATGCTATGGATTGGAGGATGGATTGGGCTCAATATTCTAGATACGGTGACTGACCCAATCAGAAATCCAATTCATGCAAATGGTGGGTCTGACTTAACTAAGGAGTGGATCAATATTTCGGACATGGTTAGGTTCATGAATTAGAGATTGGGATTAGGTGCACCATGATTAGAAAATTATTGGATAAGAGTTATCCACTCAATGGTTGATCCATCATCAATAACTGTTAGGTGAGATGGTGAGCCAGTCGGTGGGATTGTACCATCCATTAGAAATCAATTGATTGCAAAGATTTTTGCATCTCTACCTAGAAAGTGTAGAAATTCGAGAAAATAGTGGAAGCCTAATTTGTTTAAAAATAAAATTTTTAAATAAATTGATTAAGTCTAATTATAAAATCTAACTAGAAACTTTGACTCTCTACAGAAAAATATCTGCGTCCAACCCACTAGCCCGTATCTTGGACACCCATAGACTGACTGGACCCAACTTCAAGGATTGACTTTAAAACTTTAAAATTATTTTGGATTCCGAGAAGTTAACTCATATGTTAGAACAGGACTCTCCTACTTTACCAGCCCATCCATCTGCTGATCAGAGAGCGTCTCTAGAGAAATGGATGGATGATGATAACAAAGTCAGATATTATATGTTGGGCTCGATATCTTATGAGCTTCAATGCCAACATGAAGATATTAAGATAAGCCATCAAATATTGGCTCACTTGTAAGAGTTGTTTGGTGAACAAAGTCGTGAAGCCAAATATCAAGTCACTAAAGGACTTTTTAAGGCTCAAATGCATGATGGGCAGTCGGTCTAAGATCAGTGTCTGATGATGATCAAGGACCTAGAAGAGCTTGAGAAGCTAAGTGTCAAGTTGGACAAGGATTTACACATTGATATAATTTTACAATCCTTGACTGATGCGTATGGGTAGTTCATCAAGAACTACCATATGCATAAACTATAGAATACTCTAGCAGAACTTATGAATATGCTGGTTACTGTTGAGCTTTTTATGAAAGATTCTAAAGACTCAGTACTTACTGTGGAGCGAATTTCTTCCAAGAGAAAATCTTTTGGAAAAAAGAAAAAGGCCGTTGACAAAGAAAAATATTTTCATTGTAAAACAGACAGTCATTGGAAGCGGAACTACCCCTTGTACCTGGCCAGCCTGAAGAATAAGAAGGAGGCAGGTCCTTTTAGAGGTATGCTTGTTATAGAATCTAAACTTACAATTTCTTCTACATCTAGTTGGGTGCTTGAGTTTGGTTCTAGTGCTCACTTATGCACTTCTATGCAGGGTCTTGAGGATAGCAAGAGGCTGAGAGATGGTGAGATGATCTTATGCATCGAAAATGGAGCAAGAGTTGCTACAGTGGCCATGGAAATCTACTCTCTGTGATTATTATTAGGATTAGATTTAGTTCTTAAAGACTACTTTTATGTGCCTGCAGCAAGCAGAAATTTACTTTCTATTTCATGTTTAGCATAAAAAAGCTATGTAATTAGTTTTCTTAAGGACCACTGTAATATTCTTTATGAAAGAAATAAAATTGTAAGTGGTTTTCTTATAAATGATCTCTATCAGTTACATATTGATGTTTCTATTTTCAATATCGAGCAAAACATAAATGCCGTAGGATCAAAATAACCTAGGAATAGTCTAAACGATAGGTATCTGTGGCACCTTAGGCTAGATCATATAGCGGAAGATAGGGTTAACAAATTGAAGAAATTTAGGCTATTGAGTTCGTTGACTTTCGAGTCATATTCGATTTATGAATCATGCCTTCATGACAAAATGACCAAGATTTTTTTTGTAGGACATGGGCAAAGGGCCACAGACCTACTTGCCCTAGTATATACTAATGTGTGTGGCCCATTTGATGTACTAGCTAGAGACAACTATGTCTACTTCGTAATCTTTATCGATGATTTATCTCAGTATGGGTATATGTATTTGATACGACATAAATCTGAAGCTTTTAAAAAGTTTAAAGAATTCATACATGAAGTAGAAAAATAAACTAGAAAATCCATTAAGGTTCTTCAATCAGATCGAGGAGGTGAATACCTTAGTCAAAAGTTTTTAGACTATCTTAAGCAAAATGGCATAGTCTCTCAATGGACTCCACCTGGAACACCTCAACTCAATAGAATTTTAGAACGGAGAAATTGGACCTTATTAGATATGGTCCGATCTATGATGAGCTTCACAGATCTCGCTGAGTTTCTTTGGGGATATAATATAATGACTGCTATATATTTACTGAATAGGATTTTCTCTAAAACCGTTTCTACCATACCATATAAGATATGGCATGGTAAGAAACTAAGTTTGAGTCAGCTCAGAATTTGGGATTGTCTGGCTAATGTTAAGAGATAATAGGTGGACAAGTTAGAGTATAGATCCTTTAGAGCTCGATTCATAGGATATTCTAAAGAGTTATTAGGATATTATTTTTATATTTCAGAAGACCATAATGTAATTGTGAGTCGACATGCAATCTTTCTTAAAAATAGTTTATTCAAGATGGTGGCATCAGAAGGCAGATTAGGCTCGAGAAGAAAGTCTCCCAAGAGCAACGAGCTAAGGACCCTATGAAATCCAATCAGATTGAGCCAGTTAAATCACTACCTCCTCCACCTCATAGATCAGAAAGGATTTTTCATCCTCTTGAAAGATTCTTAGGTACTATTTCAAAGGACGTAGAGGAAATATTCCTTATGGAAAATGAGGTTCATGATGATGATCTCAAAATCTATGATGAGGCAATATTAGATATCGACTCCAAAAAATAGTTAGAGACAATGAAGTCAGAGATTGACTCAATGCGCTCGAACCAAATCTGGACCTTGATAGATCCACCTGAAAGTGTATTATCTATTGGGTGTAAATGGATCTACAAGGGAAAGATAGGTGTAGATGAAAATGTAGAGACATTTAAGGCTAGGTTGGTAGCGAAAGGGTATGGTCAGCGCAAAGGCATTGACTATCAGGATATCTTCTTGCTAGTAGCCATGCTAAAATTCATCCACACATTGCTTGCTGTTGCAACCTATTTCAATTATGAAATATGGTAGATGGACGTGAAAACGGTCTTCTTAAATGGATATCTTAAGAAAGATATCTATATAGAATAGCCGCTAGGTTTCACATCCAGTGATGCTGATCATAAGGTCTACAAGCTGCAAAGATCCATCTATGGACTTAAGTAAGCATCTCGGAGCTAGAATGCTCATTTTAATGATATGATCAAATTGTTTGGATTCATCAAGAATGAGAAGGAACCGTGTATATTCAAAAAGATCAGTGGGAGCACTGTTGTCTTCCTTGTACTGTACGTGGATGGCATCATCCTTATTGAGAATGATATTTTCATGTTGATCACCGTTAAAATGTAGTTATCAAAAGAGTTCTCTATGAAAGATTTAGAAGAGGCATCCTTTATTCTAGGAATTAAGGTCTATAGGGATAGACCGAATAGGATGCTGGCTCTCTCATAGAAGATGTACATAGAAGAGGTACTAAAGAGATTTAGCAGGAAAAACTCTAAGAGAAAATTGGTTCCCTTCAGACATGGCATTCATCTCTCTAAGAAGATGTGTTCCAACACACCTGAGGAGATTGAACGCATGAGCAAGATCCCCTCTGCTTCGGCAATAGAGAGCTTCATGTACGCCATGCTATATACATGACCTGATATCGCCCATGTTGTAAGTGTCATGAGCAGATATCAGTCAAATCCAGGTGAAGAGCACTGGACTTCTATGAAATGTATTCTTAAGTACTTAAGAAGGACTAAGGATATGTTATTGATTTTTGGTAATGAAGAACTCCAGGTCTAGGGTTATACAAACTCAGATTTTATGTTTGATATAGATGATCGAAAGTTAACATCTGATAGTTTGTTTGTATGTAATGGTGGTGCTATCAGCTGAAAAAGATCTAAGTAGACTGTGATAGCAGATTCCACCATGAAAGCTAAGTACATCGCTGCATCGGAAGATGCAAAGGAGATATTTTGGTACAAGAAATTTATCGCAAAACTCGGAGTGATGCCATCAGATGTCGTCCCTCTATACTATGACAATAATGGCGCCATAGCCCTAGCTAAGGAGCTGAGGTCTCACCAAAAATTTAAGCACATCGAGCGATGATTCCACCTCATTCGTGATTATCTCGAGAAGGATTACGTTGAGGTCAAGCGAGTTAATTCCATGGAGAATACTTTAGATCCACTGATGAAGCCTTTAGGTCAGTAGAAGATCAAAGCCCATCTTGAGAAGGTAGGACTTAGATTTGTAGCCAATTGGCTTTAGGTCATCTGGGAGTTTGTTAAATGTGTCCTAAAAGTTAGATTGGTTAACACTTGTAATACACTTCTTAGGATAATTTTATAATTTTAACTATAAATTAATAAAAAAATTATTTTCTATCATAGTGTGTATTTAAAGTGTATGTGATACATTCTTTGAGTTAATGGTAATGACAATTCATATTTTCAAAGAGTTGAAAATTTATGACATGAATTTTCATAATTAACTCTTAAACTACTCCTGATCATAAAATCATCACGAGGATAGTGATTGATCTAGAAGGTTGGTATACTATTGCTTTCTTTTAGTAGATGAGTCTTAAATCTATGGTGAGGAGACACTAGAGCAAGAGTATAGATACTCGTTAGAGAATGAGGGCACTGAGCATGACCACCTCGAGTATTCATAAGGAAGTCTACCTTTTCGTCGATGACTGGCTCAATGTTGCAGTAGTGTGTCTAATTCTTTGATATGAGGTGTATCG
>QRFJ01003253.1:15000-124013 GCA_006176705.1 Cocos nucifera
TTCTAGCTATCATCCACATCGGAGAGGTGCAGCAATATATTGGCACTAGAAAGAGGGTCTCTGACTCTATTCCGAAGAAAGATGGTAAGAAACAGATCTCAAAACTATTTCTCCATGTCGTGCCGATAATCTTCTCTACATAGCACCTAATGCACAAACTGCCAAGAAATAGCCTCCCCAATAATCAGCACCACAAATCTAAACCCGATCAAAGCTTTGGCAAAGTAGGTTCAAGTGCTCACAACTACGATAGAGCACAGTCAGGACCCAAGCTCCTCCAGCAGCCCCATCTCAACATAGCTGCTAGACATAGAGGGGTTAGAGTGAGATCACTGGTATTTCAACCTACAACCCCACACTAACAATCATGATTAGCAGATTTGATTTGGCACCGCTCGTCTCCACATCCTCGAAGCCTAAGAAGAGGTGATCGGATGTGCCGCTCATCGAAGCCCTCCAAAGAGGACTCCACTTTAAGCCTCTTCCCACGCTAGCACCATTCTCAGCATAAGGAGAATCTCGAGAGAAAGGTCCGAGAGTTAGAGCGATGTATTGGTGAATTTCAGATGGAGATTCATCAATACAATGATGGTTTCAGCTTCAACATCCTACCGTCATTCTCTTGAGAGATTCTGAGTAAACCAATCTCACTTTGGTTAAAGATGTCGCCAGTCAAGCCCTATAATGGCTCGATCGATCTGTTTGATCATCTGGAGGGAAACAAATTACTTATGATGCTCCAAGGGGCAACTGATACTCTTCTCTATCTTGCCTTCCCAGCAATACTCAAGAAGACTGCAAGAATGTGGTTCTCTAGCCTTCCAAGAGGATCAATTTACCCCTTTGAGTAGCTAGAAAAGCAATTCATCATGCACTTCAGTAGAAAAAGGCCATAGCCAAAGAATAGTGATAGCCTCTTCTCCATCGAGCAAAGAGAAGGAGAATTGCTAAGAGATAATGTGGCACATTTTAACACTACCACCCTTGAAGTCTGTGACTTCAACAAGTCCGTCGCCATGTTGGCAATAAAATGATGACTTAAAGATGAGTGCCTAGTCTTCTCCCTTAATAAGAACTTCCTAAGAGACTATGCCGATCTCCTCACTTGAGCATGAAAATATATGTAAGCTAAGGAGAGCAAAGTCCTAGCAATAGGATTTTGGAGTATTTGGAAAGAGAGGAACGATCAGATTTTCAGATTTGAAGCTTATTCTTACTGGGTGATCTGCAATCGGATAGCATATTTATTCTTGGACTGGAATGCGAATGTCCAAAGCCATGCTATAGAAGCGATAAGGAGGCAATTACAATCTAAAAACCTATTCACACCCAATACCTCTTCATTTGGCTCGACTCTTTGCAACAAGCCACAATTGAAACTATTCCATACGAATGCTAAACAAGTGTCTTTAGACCTAATTTTATGTAAATTTCTAGATCCATCTTTAGACTTGTTATTACTCAACGTAGCTTGTTTTTACGTAAAGGCTCTTTAGGGACTAGAAGGGGTGTATACTTTTATATTAGAGACCAGATTCTACCCATGAAACCCAAAAGTCCATGTCGTCTATATGCCTCCCCATCCTTGCTTTGTATTTTGTACTATTTAAATTAATATAATATACTTAATCTTGGTGGAAGTATCTTACTTCCTCCATCACTTCAAAAAAAAAAAGACAAAGGGAAGAGGGAAAGAACGATAAGAAGAAAAGAGGCCGTGAAGAAGATCACGGAGCAAGAAAAGAAAGAGGGAAACAGCAACCCCCAAAAGCAGTAGAGGATGAGGAGTCCCCAGCAATGCTTCCACAACTATACTCCACTCTCTGCCCCACATGCTTAGATACTTATGGAAATCAAGGTTCGAGAGTACGTGCGTCAGCCAGCACCGATGAGAAAGCCAGCAAATAAAAGAGATAAGAAGAAATACTACCGCTTCCACCAAGATCATGGCCACGATACTGAAGAGTGTCGCTAGTTGAAGGATGAGATCAAAGGTCTCATCCATAGGAAATACCGCAAAAAGTTCATCTAGAACAAGAAAAAGTCCCAGCAGAGCAATCACATGGGTTAATACTGATGTGAAAGATCATGGCAATAATCCGATGGCTAGCATCATCAATATGAACTCAAGATTAACTAGCATCAAGGGGGCAGGAGAGGAAGATGAAGCTAAGGATCCACCCAAAAAGGGTGGTGAATTGGTGAAGCAAACATCTCTTCTAATGATGTTATTTCTTTTTCTGATACTGATGTAGGTGAAGTCCAAACTCCACAAATGATGCTATTGTTGTCTCAATGACGATAACAAATTATGATATAACAAGAATCTAGTAAATAATGAAAGCTCTATCGATATTTATTTTTACGATTCATTCCAAAGAATGAGATTGCCAAAGAACGACTCAAGCAAGTACTGAAGGAAAACTAATTTCTCTACAATAAGATCGATCTGAACTGATCTGATCTAAAGCAAAAATTTTAAATTTTTTTAATAGATTCAATTAGATTTGAGCATTCTCAGATCTGATAGGAATGATCTGATTATGAAAATAAAAATTAAATTAAATTAAGAATATCATATATTACCTAATCGGGTAAACTATTTATCCATTGTGATGATCTGACGACCTATAGAGGTTCTGGATCTAGCTGCGCATGCTCCCAGCCTCTACCAAAGTCCACTCAGGTCAGATTTGGATGTCCTCTCCTACTGGATATGATCTCAAAAGATTAGATCAGAAAAGTTTTGGTGTGCCTTCAAAGACGATCTCGAACAGCAGCACGTTCATCTCTTGATCGAGATCTTGTTGCGCAGCCTTTGCAGGATCGGGGACACAACTCTTGATCTTTGATTTTTGTCCAACCCTTTTGTGCATGGAAGAGAGAGAGAAGATCTAGAAGAGGGCATGGGAGATGGAGGGAGAGACAGAGCCTCACCATGAAGAAATTGCAATGCCAAACAACTAGATGCAGGGGTCTTTTTATAGACCTTATGCCACCCTGGAGTCCTAGAGCTTTAAGCAATTGGATTGCTTAAAGTAGAAGGACTCCAATCTAAAATCCCATGCCCCACACCATTTTCATTCTGATTTTATTGCATAAAACTCCAGATAAATGGCATGGAGATGGGAGGATAATATTTGACTGGCGCAAGCAATTATCTCCAAGTATTTGAATCAAATTCAAATACTTTGACCCATTAAAATCCCATTTGAATGGGATGCCTCCTCTTTCCATATGGGGTGCATGCCAAGGGGGACGTGCACCTTCTCCCTATAGGAAAAAATCTATTTTTCGGATCAGATTCATTCAGATCTGATTGGATTAGGAAGGATATTTCAAAAAATTTTTCTTTAAGATCCTAATCAAATCTGAGATACCTCAGATCTAATCTTATTGATCTAATAATAAAAATAAAAATAAAAATTAAATCTAATTTAATTATATCTTTTATTTTGAATAATTCAATTATCTTGTGATGATTTCAATGTTTGCCTAACATTCTAGATTCCATGTAACAAGTGCCTAGCCTCTATCGTATCCACTTCGGAAACAGATTGAAGATCTTCTTCTTCTTAATCAATCTCTAAAAAATAGAATCTAGACCTGATCTTAAAGATCTTCAAAATAGCTTTTGAAGAACAGTCGTTATCACTTGTAGCAGTGCTGCCTTCTTCCTTTCTTGGCACCTTTCACTTGCTTGGATCGCACCTTCTACATGTCCAAAAGCCCTTGGGCGTGGAGAGGAGAGAGAGACTAAGGTGGCATAAGAAGGAGAGAGAGGGGCTAATGCATGAGGCTAACGGCAGACATCATTGAATTCTTAGATGTAAATAGTGATTTATAATATCACCCCTACTTGCGCCATGCAGTGCCACATTATCCTAGGCAATCACAAGGCCTTTTTGTACAATTAGATCTAAATCTAATTGATGGGATGACATCATCTGATCCAATCAAATTAGAGACTCTCAAAACTCTCCTTAGGTGGTGCTAAGACTGGGTCAAACAAGTCTTCTTGGCACCACCTAATTTAATTTTCTGAAGTAACTGGAGTCCCATCTGTATGGGACCTCCATATTATTAATCCTCATGGGAGCAATGCCTCCTAGCATGCCACCTTTCCTATCTACCTTTAGCAAGAGGGAAAGTCCTCAGGTTCTCTCCTTTGGGTGCATGACAAATGGACAGATGTCTAAGTATCCAAGGTCAACATTTGACCAATCTCCGAAGATAAGATTTAGCAGGTGATGAAAAATGATAGTTGTTGTCTCAAATTTATCTCATAAATAAGACAATCCTTTTCTAACTCTAGACAAGCTTCAGTCAGATTAAGTAAAGATTTTTGAGTGAGCCCAAATACATTTGGCACAGTCGAGACAAGTTTTAATGATTGTTAAAGGAGAACATTAGGCTCAATCATGTGCTAGCATAATTTTTTTGAACCTAATTGAATCTTATTCAAATTAATTGAACTACGTTAATCCAATTGATGATATCCAGATCCAAACCCTTATTTGTGTGACCCAGTTAGATTTAGTTTCATATGGTAATGGGATATGCTATGATCTTTATCATCGACATCATTGAAACACCTTCCGATGGATCAAAACTTTTTTGATTCAGATAACTAGTATGATCGATCATCCAAATCATTCTAATTGCTCCCAAAATCCACTAGTGACACCTAGCAGCATATGGTGGCAACCCATCAAAATTGAAAGCGAACCTCTCAGTGCAGTTACCTATGTGATTAAGTTCCTCAATCTTAAGCCCCGAACAGATTAGGGTTAAGGTGATCTCATCAAACTCTAATTTCCATCATATGAATTAATCATTCAATTTAAGTCCAATGTGAAAACCCTAATAGAAACTCTTTCTATTATTTTACTCTACCATGGTCATGGGCTTATGGACTTGATTCTCATGATCATCATAGAACTACTCCTCATCTACCGAGATAGATAGATCTCCTATTAGTGCAATCCAATTCCTACAATGAACATGCTATAGCCAAGATACATCTTAGGATTTTGAATGGCTAGGAGACCGAGTTATGGTGTAGTCAAACTGCAACACCCTCAAGGTGAACCACCGATGCACCTCAGGTCAAAGAACCAGGCACACCACTGCAGCTTCGAGCCAGTCATCGATGAGTAGGTAGACTTCCTCATGACTGCTCAAGATGATCATGCTTAGTGCCCTCATTCTCTAACGAATACCTATACTCTCATTTAGGTGTCTCTACACCATAGACTCAAGACTCATCTTTCCTAAAGAAGCGATTGTACACCAATCTTTTGGATTAATCATCATCCTCATGATGAACCTACGGTCGGAAGCATTTTATGAGTTAATAATGAAAATTCATATCTTAAATTTTTAACTCTTGAAAATATGAACTATCATTACCATTAACTCAAGGAATGTATCACAGACACTTTCAAATACACACTGTGATAGAACATAATCCATTTTATTATGTATAGTCAAAATTTTAATTTTATCCTTAGAAGTGTATTACAAGTGTTAGTCAATCTGGCTTCTAGGGCATACATATCTAACACTCCCTTCTCACGAAATTAGCATGTGGTGTGCATCCCTAGAAAATCTCCAGGGGCGCATGCTCCTCTCTCTTCTTTCCTGCAATACAGGTCAACCTTTGACCTTTGTCCTGGTGTCCTTTTAAGATTTTAAGATAAGCCTAGAAATGGTCAAGATAAGCCTTGATCTGACTTAGACAAGATCTAGTCAAACTAGGAAAAATCCATATAGGGTTCCTAGATGAGCCAAATCCAATTTGACTCAATCGAGATGAACTAGAAAGATGATAGAAGAAGAATGATAGACTCAATCATGTGCTAGCATGATTTTCTTGAACCTAATTGGATCTAATCCAAATCAATCGAACTAGGTTAGCCCAATTGATGACATTCAAATCTAAATTCTTTTTTGTGTGACCCAGTTATGTTTAGTTCTATATGATAATGAGATATGTTGTAATCTCTATTATCGACAGCATCAAAAAATCTTTCGATGGACTAGAACTCTTTTGATTCATCCAGTTAGAATTATCGATCATCAAATTAATTTTAATTGATCTCAAAATCCATCAATAATACTTAACAGTATATGGTGGCAACCCATCAGAGCTGAATATGAACCTCTTTGTGTAGCTACCTATGTGATAGGGTTCCGCTATCATGAGTCCAGACATACTACTATAGAAAAGGACTATAGCAGTATATACTACGATAGCAATTTTTGAAACTACTGTAATAGAATCTATGGCAGCAGTTAACCCTAACCGCTACCATAGGTCCAACCTATGGTAGCGATTAGAGTTAATCACTACCATAGGTCTGAGCTATGGAAATGGTAAGGCTTAACTGCTGCCATAGGTTGGACCTATGGCAATGGTTAAGGTTAACTGCTATGGTAGATTAAACTATGATAGCAGTTCTTTATAACCGCTGCCGTAGACTCAACCTATTGCAGCGCTTAGTCATAACTGCTATAATATATTTTTTCATATTTTTGCTCTAAATATTATATAATTTAAAAATTTAATATCTATATTTATCATTCATTATCTAAATAATTATCATTAGAGTATCATCACAAAAGGCCATCTCGATTCGATGGCCCTAGCTTCATCGATTAGAAAAATTTAATTTCGATGATCATGAACGACAATACGATGATCTGATAGATGCAGACCTTCGATGTGTTCAAAAATCTGCAACAATAATCTCAATGATATTTGTAGCATACTATCAAAGTTTTACTTTAATCGGATACCATTATCATGATCAATTAACATGGGATGATTTCGGCCATTAAATGAAGAAATAAGTGAGAAAAGGATCAGACGACATCCGATTATGAGATAATTTTTTAGATAAATGATCTTGAATACTATTTTAATAAATTTTATGGTGGTGATCATAAAATTTAAATAATTTTTATAAGAACCATTCATGTTAAATAGATCTTGCAAAAGTACGAGCATAATTATCAACGGAGTTTAAGAATGGGTATCAAGCGACGTATAGTTTTGGATTGTTTTTAGATTCATGATTTAAATTTTATGATCACCACCATAAAAGTTATTAAAATAGTAGCCAAAATTATTTATCTAAAAAATTATCTCATGGGTGGACACCATCTAGTCCTTTGATCACTCGTTTCTCATTTAACAGCCAAAATAACTCCATGCTAAATTGACTATGATAATGATATTCGATTGAAGTAAAATCTTGTATGCTACAAACATCATCGAGATCATCATTATAGATTTTTGCATACATCGAAGGTCTCTATCTATCAAATCATTACATCATCATTCGTGATCATTGAAATCAAATTTTTCTGATCGATGAAGCTATGGCCATCGGATCGAGATGGTCTTTTGTGATGATACTCTAATGATAATTATTTAGATAATGAAATATAAAGATGGGCATTAAATTTTTAAATTATATAATATTTAAAGTAAAAATATGAAAAAAATATATCACAGTGGTTAGACTAACCATTGTAATAGGTTGAGCCTACGGTAGCGGTTACAAAGAACTATTGCCATAGTTTAATCTATGGTAGTGGTTAATTAAAACAACTATCATAGATTTATTCCCGCTGACCAAATTGGGTCGGCACAATTGTCAGTCGGGTTAGCTTGACTCTAAATCAAGTTGGCTCACCCAGAGAAATAGAATATTCATTTCTATAACCTGAGACTCGAGCCAGCTGAATTTCAATTCAGGTCAGCTCGAATTCTGATACCTATAGCAGCGGTTCCAAAACCATTGTCATAGATTAGGTTATTTTTAGTTACCCGCTCCCTAATTATTTTTTCTATCTATCGATTGTTCTCTCTCTATCCCTCCTCTCCACCATCGGTGAGATCTCACCCCTTCCTTTCCTTCCTTCACTAGCACCGCCTCCTCCTCTACCTCCTATTGGCTCCCCGATCGGTGCAGCCTCCACCCGTGCTTCCCCCTTCTTCTCCATCCAATGCCGCCACCTCCCCCTCCTCCCTTTCCTTCCCCTTCTTTCTCGACCTAGGCCCGTAGCTCCTCCGTTGGGTTGCCACTTGCAACCCACCCCCTCCCCCCCCTCTGGCTCCGCCCGTAGCCTACCACTTCCCGGCCTCCCCATTCACCGCGCCACCCCTTCCCCTTTCTTGCCCTAGCCTAGCCCATGGCTCCTCCGTAGGGCTAACGCGCCCGCAACCCACCCCACTCCCCCATCTCTGACTCTGCCCACAGCCCACCCCACGGCCTCCTCGTACCATGGCCTCCCCTCTCCCCTTCTTCCGCCATAGACCAGGACCCTGGCTCCTCTGTCGGGCTACTGCCCACACAACCCATTCTCCCTGCCCTCGCGCCGTAGCCACCCCCCCGGCCCTCTATCAAGTCGTGCCCACCCCCATCCTCCTCCTTCCTCCCCCCCTCTTGGACCACTAGCAACGATCGCACTCCTTTCTCCCTCTCTTCCCTCGAAACCTGGCCCGGCTGGCCTCCCTACCCCTCCCTGTGCTCTTTTCCTCTCTTTCCCTTAGCCAAGCCCCCTCCTCCACTTCTTCCCAGTCGCCCGCGCTGACTCCGCCACCTTCTCTCTTCCCTCGACCCAACCCCCCTTCCTACTATATCTCTCTCTCTTTTCTATTTCTCTCTCTTCTCTCCTTCTAACTCACTTTCTATCTCGATCATTTTGTAAGTGATCTCTAGCACCATCATCTTCCTCTAGTGCCACTGTTAGTGACCGTTGGAGCTCGCTGTGTGATCCCTCTCTGTAGTCACATGTATGATTTTTTTAAAAAATTTATAATATTATTATAAATATTTATTATAAAAATTATAATTATTCATTGATCGTGGATCATGCCAATGGATAAGAGAACTCCTATCGACTAGTTCTAGACCATACTGGTGGATTTTAGGCTAGGTCGTGCCATATTGACGGTCGTGGATGGTCTTGGGTCATGCTGTGTTGGCAGCCGTGGATGGCCCTTGGGCCATGTCGGCTGATAAAAAGATTCCCACAGGCGGGTTCTAGGTGTTATACTAGCTCGAGAGATTCACAGCCTCGTATGGAGGATTTGAACTATTATGGCATGGTGGAGAAGATAGTCATCTTGAACTATTATTCTAAAGAAAGGATTGCGTTGATAAAGTATGATTGATTTGACACCTTATCATAGTCAAAGATGAAGACTGATGAGTCTGGTTTTACTCTCATTAATATGCAATGCCATCTCTGCATTGAAAAACCATATATACTTGCCTCCTAAGCTAGTCAAGTCTTCTACATTAATGATCCCTTGGAGCCTCAATGGGATGTTTTTGTGAGGATGGTGCCTAGGCATATTTTTGATGATACCAAAGTTGATGACGATGTTGGACCATTCATGCAATGTGCTCTTCTGAGACAAAACTTACTTGGTACTATCAAGATCCTAGATACATTTGTCAGGAGTGGTGGTGATGTCCATATTGTAAATGCCGTTAGACGATGATGTCACAACCCAAAATCGAGATCATAATCGATGCATAGGATGGACTAGCCAACCTAGCAGGCCTGACGAAAATGTCTAAGGGTTTAAATTAGATATATAATTCCTATAAAAAAAATTGACAAAGTTTTTCTTAAAAGTTGGACATTTTTGAAAGTATAATTTTCTGCTCCAAATTTTAAAGAATAATTCTCTAAACAATGATTAATGAATAGACCAAGTATAATTCTTTTCCAGCTGATCGAGCTATCTTGGCTCCAAATTGGGCCAGTTCGAATGCTAGTCAGGTCAGCTTAATGCTACATCAAGTTGGCTCTCTTAGAAAAATAGAAAACTCATTTTGTAGAGTCGACTCGGCTCCAAATCGGGCCGGCTTGAATGCCAGTCAGGTTAGCTCCATGCCAAATTGAGCTGGCTCTCTCAAAAAAATAAATAACTCATTCTGTAGCCTGAGACTCAGACTGGCTTAATTTCAATTCGGATCAGCTCAAATTCTAGAGTTTTAGAAATTTTACTTTTCAAACTCTATTCACAACTTTACTTAAATCTCAGCTTATTTATATTTATATTTTAAAGTTAATGTAAATGTAAATAAGCTGAGATTTGGAACACCCTCTACTTGGAACCAATAAAAATATCAAAAAAATCAAAATCCTTAAGAATAAGAAACTAAAATTTGGGTTCTATTTTAAATTATCCAAATCCAAAACTTTTAATACTTTCTTGCTTTAGAATGAATAGATTATAGGGTCTCTAAAATTTATTAAAAATTGCTTGTTGACTCAACAACATCTAGAGATCAATTATCGAGACTTTTTGCTCCAAGAAAATGCATATTTTATATAGCCCTCCTCAGACTTAAAAAAATTTTAGGACTCGAAATGATAGATAGTCATAATTTATACTCAAATGGCTTCAATAAATTTTAGTAAAGTAAGTTTCATTCAAAGTAGTTTATAACTAAGATTAAGTGGCCTACAAGGTCAATCTTAGAAACTTAAGCTAACACTAAAGAAATAACATATAACCTAAAAATTTTATACAAGGCCGGGGTATTACAGATGACTTCAACACTCTGGTATAAATATTAGAGTCTATTTATTGATGCTATACTAATATTATTGTTCAACATGTTATATTAGTTAATGTTTATTAACATTGTAGATCATGATGGCACCGAAATACCATCTAACTTTCACCCCCGCCTCTTGATGGGTTATGTGGAGCTTGGCATCTAAGGAGCAGTTAGTGCATACTCCATCTACCTCCGCATCGACTGCTCAGGGACCATCGACATCTACCTATCATCAATATCTACTCCATCGGCATCTGAGCCTCCACCGTCAATCACATCTCCAACACCTGCTCCGACACCGACATCTAAGTGTATATTTTTATTATGTTATTTATTTATTTATTTTTTATATAGTATTTATACATTTATATATTTACATAACATATTTTTATTATAGGTGCATCATCCAGTAGGACATTTCGCGGTCATACACTATTGACCCTAGATTGATTTTGATGATAACAAAAGCATTTGAGTATAGATTGTTAAATTACTAATGTTGTTTGTGAGGATGTGTAGTTGTATATCTTAAAAGCTCATAAATTCTAAGCCCACAAATTATACCATTCAAGAGGTCATAATGAAGATTAAATCAAGGCAAAAAGGCAAGTCTAACCTATAAATTAATTTAAAAAAGAAAGGATCAAAATAGTCTTTGGCACACATGGCACGCAAATTGGGCCGACCCAGTATGAGACTGAGCTGACCTAGTCTCAGTGGAAGCAAAAAATAGAAAGTGCAGAAAGTCAATTTTTCAAGATCTAGGGGACTGAGCCGACCCATCTATAAATTAAGCTGACCCAGTTAAAAATTGAGCCGATCCAATGACCGTAATGGTTAGTTTTCTACACTACTTCAAACAGCTAGTTTTTCACTCCAATGGCTATTCAGCCCTTCCAATGGCCAAAACTCCTTCATCAACCACTTTCAAGTATATAAAAGGCTAAAGACTCAATGAGAAAAGTAGATAAGAAGATTTAAAAAGAGAAATCATCATTTCTTAGAGAAAATATTGAATATCATTGAAAAGAGAGAGAATAGAGAGGAATCAAGCTTTTAAATTAGAAGACTTTCAAGAGAATTTATCTCCATCATCTTCTACATCCTCTCAAGCATTAAGAAGAGAAGTGAAGCTTTGAAAGAGTACATATTCAGCCACTTCTTCAAGCTCCAAAAGAGTTTTCATTTTGTTTTCTTTCTTGTGCTGAATTTAATACTTTATATTTTTATTTTTTTATAAGTTTCTTTGGAAGAAAGAAACTTGGGGATTAGATCCGTCCAAGCCTAGAATTGGATTTTGTAGATTTTGGTTGGTGAACTCATAAAATCAATCGAATTGATAGTGAACCCAAGAAAACTATCGATGTAGGGTTGTAGTTGGTGAGCCCGGTAAAATCAATTGGATTTATTTGTAATCCCATGTTAAAACAAATGCACTGTAATCTAGGATTTTAGTAGAATTCTTAAGGAGAGCTTGAGGAGTGGACGTAGATGTTGGATTACACCAAACCACTATAAAATTTTTATGCATTTATGTTGTATTTTCTTCTCTATTGTTTTATATATCTTGCATGCTTTAAATTACTAATTACTTATTAATTTAGATTAACTCCTACTTAAGATTATTCATACTTGATTTTGTTGCATATACTAATTAATTTTATTGAATTGTATTAAGTTAAGCACATACTTGTGTAGAGTTAAATTTGGTCAAAAATTTTATTAATCCAATACACCCCCCTCTTGGGTAGCCATCCTTGGGCAATAATTTGTATCAGAGAGGATGCTCTAATTTTTTCTTTTATTCTAGAGTTAAAGATCTTATGGCTGATTCATTTAGTTCCTTATTTAATGAAGACCATTCTATAAATAGACCTCCATTATTAAATGGATCAAATTATAAATATTAGAAAGCTAGAATGAAAATCTTCATACAATCACATGACTATGATTTATGAAAGATTATAATTAATGGCCCACATACATCCAATACATTGATTAGTGATGAAGAAATAATCCAATTAAATTCTATGGCTTTAAATATGTTTTATTATTCATTAGATATAAATGAGTTCAATCTAATTTCTTCTTACATTTTAGTAAAAAATATTTAGAAGAAATTGAAAACAACTTATGGGAGACAAAGTCAAAAAGAAACATCAAGCTCCCATGAAGAGAATAAAGCTCATCCCAACATATGCCCCATGGCTCATGAGGACGGAAAGAAAAAGAAGAAAAAGAAATAAAGAAAAAAGAAAGCATCAATTAAGTGAGAGCAAAGCAAAGAAAATAAAAATAAAAAAGAGAAAGAAAGTACTATAAATCTTTGCCTCATGGCCAATAAAGATGAGGTAAATTCTAAATTTTTTTTCCAATTTACATTCGATGAATTATATGAAGCCTTCAATGATCTAATAGATAAATATAAAAAGTTAAAGCTAAAAAATAAGAAGCTTAAAAGTTCAAATATATATTTATTTGTAGAAAAGAATAAGATTTTGATGAAAAAAGATAATCTTTTAGAAGAAAAGAAAATATTAGATGAAGAAAAGATTAAGTTTGTTATTGAAAAGGATGAATTATTGAAGAAAAAAAATCTTTGATTGAAGAAAATAAAAAATTATCAAAATCTAAAAAATTCTTAGTTGAAGAAAAAGAAAAGTTCTTGAAATTTGAAAAATCTTTTTTGGAAGAAAATGCAAAACTAAGAAAAAATATTGAAAATTTAAAATCCATGTTTGAAAAGTTTACACTTGGATCACAAAAGCTTTAAACAATATTGAACAATCAAAAAGTTATTTTTAATAAAATGAAAATTGGCTATAATCCTTTAAGAAAATAGAAATTTATCAATAATATGTTCACTAGAGATTCACATAAAAATCATTCTATAGTTTGCTTCAAATGTAACCAAGTTGGCCACAAAATTTTAGATTGTAATATTAAAAAAATTGGCCAAACTTTAATCAAACAAATTTGAATTCCAAAAGAAACTAAATGCTCTAACCTTCATGGATCCAAGATGACTTGAGTACCAAAAGTTATGAAGTAATTTTTGTAGGTATGCCAAGCATCCAATGAAATGAAAGAAGCAAATTCTTAAGGAATGGATGCTTAGGACTCAAAATAGATGGATGATGATACTTGATAAAAGCTAAACTTATTTTAACATCTCACCATCAATGATTATTAAAATTATTTTACTAAATTTATTGATAATATGATTTCTTGTCTTGAATATTTTTAATGTATTGTCAAAAATTATTATAATTAATAGATTTTGATGATTTCTCAATGCTTATAATGATCTTACACTATGGCTTGAATAATTTAATTTCAAAATCAATACAATTCTCTCTATGTATCATCTTAATTGATTAAGCATAAAATTTTTACTCTAAATTTAGCATGTTAGATTGATTTCGATAATTTTATCATGATCGTACTCTATGAATAGAAAGTTTGATTTATTGAATGTATTGACTTTAATGATTTGCTAATATGTATGCATATGATAACTCTTGTCAAACTTTGATAAGTATGATTAATTTTGATGCTAGCAATAATTTAAATTTTTAATTTTTAAATCAATATGCTCTCTTCTATATATCATGCTATGGATGAAATGATTTTTCTTAAAATTTTGCATGATATCCTAAGCCTCCCCATGTCAATTTTATAATTAATAAATTTAATTTAAAAAATACTTAATTGGGTGTGAATGTTTTAATTGCTAAACTCATAAGAGAAACTAATTTTTAGCATTCCCTATAAGATGCTAAATTATCAAAATTTAAAAATACATATCTTTTCTAAATCTATAATTACTTGATATTTTTCAAGAAAAGATAGAGATGATCTCATTGAAGAATAACCAAAAATTTCTTTATGATTTGTCTTGACTAATTTACTAATATCAATTTAAATTGGTTTACCATTCAACATCTTCAAAACTATTTGATTTGAATTAATTCATCTTTATCAATTCAAAACTAAAATCATTGGTATCAAGCTAAATTTGCAAATTGATCTTTAAGTGATATTGAACTGACAAGAAAATCATGATTTGGTCTAAATTTTAATTTAATTGATATTAATGGTATCATTTTTGCCCTATATTTTATTACATTATTCTTGGCAAAAGAATTAAATATAATATCTTAAATCTATTTCATATTGATATATTCTTAAAGTGATATCATTTAAGATAAATTCAAAGAATTTTTTACTTTTTCTAAACTTAATTAAGTAATATTTCTTATGACAAAAAAAATCTAAATTTAAATAGAATATTTTTTAATTACTTGCCATACTCTTTTGATCTTCTTGATGTTTGTTCTTACTATATACATCCTTTTGTAAACATCCTTTGAATTTAATAAAAAAATATTTTTTTTTAAAATTTTTTGTGTCTTCTTGAGTGAATATTATGTTTAATTGATATTTGGATTCATTAGTACTTAATTCAGTCAATTGATACTTATATCTTTAAATTTTGTTCAATTTAAAAATAACTTTATTTGCAAAAAAAAGGGAGTGAAAAGTTGAAAGATAAAATAATCTATCTATAATTATAAAAAAATAGAGAAAGATAATGTTATTGAAATATTAAAAAAAATAAATTCTTAGTATCTCCAAAATAAGGGAACAAATGCTTTTTTATCTTGATTTGATTAAAAATTTTGATTAATTTGTATTGAGAAAAATAAATTTTGATCTTAAATTCTTAATCAATTACTTTATGAGCTTCTTAAATTCATATATTTATTCAATTTGATATGCATGATTTTACAGTCTAATCATTTTTTATAATTAATTAGAGTTTAATTAAATTAAAATATAATCTTACTCCAAGAATTGAATTTGAAACACACTTCTAATTTTGAAACTTATTTGAAAATCTGAATATAATAAAAAAAAAATTTGATGTGCATTGTAAAATTCTTATGAATTATTTGCATTGAAGCAATTTTTACTCAAAAAATGAATTTGAAAAAGTAACTTTCATTTACTTTGATACTATCATTAATTTGCTCGATACATTCTCGACACATTTTTTTCTAAATTTAAATGATGAATTTTTAATAAAAAAAAAAGAATGAATATTAATGTGCATATTATGCTTGATTTCGTATTCAAATCTTTTAAAATGCTCTATTCTTCTTAAAGCTTATAAGTGTATATTTAAAAATCTGATTAAAAAAGTCATATTCATTCAAAAGGAGGAAAAGCATTTGATATTTAAATTTAAGTCAATTTTCAAAAAGAAAAAAAATATTTTAAGCATATTTTGATACAAAAGACAAGTTTTCAAAGTGAAGAGAATTCATTTGAATTAATTTTTTAAATTTAATATATCTCACATTTTGATACATTCTTACATATTATTGATTTTTATGATTTTTTATTCAACCTTCTCTTGAGCTTTTTTATGTTATCAGAAAGAGGGAGAGGAATGTTGAGTATATACTTAATAAATTAATTATTAAGATACTCATTAATTTGATGCTTGAAATATTAATACCCATTCATCTGAAATGAGTATATGAAATATGTGTAATGTACTAAATATGTGTAATGAATTAAAGACTAATTAAGAACATTCATGAACTATGCACTCATGTATTCGATCTAATACTTTATGATACATAGTGGCAAAATGCATTGAAATACATCATCTATTTTTATTGTGCATATACTCAAAGTTTTATCATCATCAAAAAGAGAGAGATTGTTGACCCTAGATTAATTTTGATGATAAGAAAAGCATTTGAGTATAGATTTTTAAATTACTAACATTGTCTGTGAGGATGTATAGTTGTTTGTCTCAAAAGCTTACAAATTTCCAGCTCACAAATTATACCTTTCAAGAGGTTATAATGAATATTAAATCAAGACAAAAAGGCAAGTCTAGCCTATAAATTAATTTGAAAAAAAAAAGGATCAAAACAATCTTTGGCATACATGATATGAAAACTGGGCCGACCTAGTATGAGACTGAGTCGACCTAGTCTCAGTGGAAGCAAAAGACAGAAAGTGCAGAAAGCCAGTTTTTCAAGACCTAGGGGACTGAGCCGACCCAGTGACTGTAATGGCTAATTGTCTACACTATATCAAATGGCTAGTTTCTTACTCTAACGGCTATTTCAACCCTTCTAATAGCCAAAACTCCTTCATCAACCACTTTCAAGCATATAAAAGGCTAAAGACTCAATGAGAAAAGTAGATAAGAAGATTTAAAAAAAGAAATCATCATTTCTTGGAGGAAATATTGAATATCATTGAAAAAAGAGAGAATAGAGAGGAATCAAGCTTCTAAATCAAAAGGCTTCCAAGAGAATTTATCTCCATCATCTTTTACATCCTCTCAAGTATCAAGAAGAGAAGTGAAGCTTTGAAAGAGCACATATTTAGCCACTTCTTTGAGCTCTAAAAGAGTTTTCTTTTTATTTTCTTTCTTGTGTTGAATTTAATATTTAATATTTTTATTTCTTTACAAGTTTTTTTAGAGGAAAGAAACTTGAGGAATAGGTCCATCCAAGCTCAGAATTGAACTTTATAGATTTTGGTTGGTGAGCCCGTAAAACCAACCGGATTAATAGTGAACCCAAGAAAACTATCGGTGTAGGATTATGGTTGGTGAGCCCGACAAATTCAACTAGATTTGTTTATGACCCTAGGTTAAAATAAATGCACTATAATTTAGGATTATAGTAAAATTTCTAAAGAGAGCTTGAGGAGTGAACGTAGGTGCGAGATTGCATCGAACCACTATAAATTCTTTATGTGTTTGCATTGTGTTTTCTTCTCTATTGCTTTACATATGTTGCATGCTTTAAATTACTAATTACTTACTAATTTAGATCAACTCCTACTTAAAGTCATTTACACTTGATTTTGTTGCATATACTAATTAATTTTATTGAATTGAATTAAGTTAAGCACATGCTTCTGTAGCGTTAAATTTGGCCAAAAATTTTATAAACCAAATTCACCCCCCTCTTGGGTAGCCATCCTTGGGCAACACACACGCATGCCACATGTGTAGAACCGCCAGCATTAGATGATGGTGCAGTGTGATGCAGAGGGGAGGCTAGTTGGAAAGACTGCATGGGAGATGCATTCATTTTTCGGAGTGCTTGTAAGATGGTCCGACATCATTCCGATATTGCTCATAGACTAGCAATTGATGGATGCTGGTGTCAAGAATCGGATGTGGGAGGAGATATAGATAAGTATATCTTAATTATATATGCAATTGATATATTTATACTTTATTTGATTAGAATAATTTGATAATTGACTTTTGATAACTTTGTACAGAGGAAGTACAACTTTTCAGATCATGAGAGGGCTCGAGATGTCCGACTGAAGAAGATTGAAAAGTTGTACCAGGGCTACAAGGTCAAGCTCTATAAAGGATGGCTCGAGCACTGATGAGACACTCTAGAGGAGCTTATTCCTTGGATACAGGACTATCCCCAGAGTCAGTGGGAGGGGATGGTTAGACATTGGAGGAGCTAGGAGTTAAAGATAAAATTTTTAACTTTTAAATTTTTCAATATGCTTAAAATTATATTTAAATATTTTTAAATACTTATTATTTATTTAAATACTTATTAGATTACCTTCCATCAGAATAAGAAGAATCAGGCAGTCTAAGAGTACACGCATACTCTAGGTCGTGAGTTTATGGCTCGTCATGTGCATGAGAGGTAATGAATTCTGAATCTTACTAGATAAATTAAATTGATATTTTTTCATATTTCTAATAAATTGATCCATTGTTATAGCTGATGAGAGATGGAGTGATACCTAGCCATAGCGAGATCTTTTGATCTAGCTGTACGGACAAGAAGGAAGGATTTTTGTAAGTAATAAATATATTAGTATATATTATCAATATTATAGTATTTCTTATAAAATTTTATTTGAATTTATAATTATAAGAGCAATTAGACGCACTCACGAGCGAGAGCCCAGACAGCTCTGGCCCCCATGACCATCTATCTTAGGTCTTGGGGCTTGAGCACTCTGGGAGGGTCCGATGCAGGCTCGAACATACACCAATGAACTATTGGTCTAAGGCAAGCATCTCTTCACATGCTTTCGATATTGTCAGTCGGAAGCAGCTTGAGGAGGCATTGGCATAGGTAGCTCAGGCTACGGTGTGGGCAGATCAGGCTACGGTGCGGGCTACTCATGTTGAGGAGCGCACATCTCATTTGGAGGGTATCCTGAGCGTCATGGTGATGAGGCTCAGCATGCATTTTAGAGTAGACTTCACTAGCCTTGGGGACATGTTAGCTGATGTTCCAGCTATAGCTCCTTTAGCTTCAGCTCCTCCAGCTTATGCTCCATCTTTCGATGATGATGATGATGTAGATTTAGAAACTTCTGATATATTTTTTAAAAAAATATTATAATAAATTTATTCGATAATAAAACTTGAGCATTTCAAAAATATTCTTATATTTATAATATTTTCTTATATTTTTTATTATGTTATATATATCTCTGCATTTACCAAATAAAATATATAAAAAATTAAAAATTTTATATTTTTTTATTATTCAAAAGCTACAGTAGTGGTTGCAAAATCGCTACCATAGGCGTGCCAAGCGAGATTGCAAGTTATGTGTCAACCATTGCCATTGACCTGTGGCAGTGGTTACGAAACCACTGCATTAGATCTATGGTAGCAAGTCCATAACCACTGCCATAGTTTGAGCTATGGCAGCAGTTTTATAACCACTACCATAGCTCGGCCTATGGTAGCGGTTACGTAATCACTGCCATAGCTCAACCTATGGTGGTGGTTATAGAACCACTGCCATAGGCTGTGTATGGTAGCAATTCCCATTACTACTGCCATAGATCTATAGTAATGATCGTAGTGGCAGTAGTTAGCTAACCGCTGTCATAGCCTATGATAGTAATTTTTTAGGCTACATCGATAGTTACAAACTGCTACCATAGCCTTGTTCTATAGTAGTGACAGGATTAGGGTTAAGGTGAACTTATCAAACTCAACACCCATCATATGAATATATCATTCAATTCAAATCTATTGTGAAATCCTAATAGAAGCTCCTTTCTATTAATTCACACTACCATAGTCATGGGCTTAAGAACTCGATCTCATGATCATCATAAAACTATTCCTCTACCGAGGTTGATAGATCCCCTATTGGTGTGATCCAATTTCTACAATGAACATGCTATAGCCAACATACACCTCAGAATTCCAAATGGCTAGGAGATTGAGTTATGGTATAGTCAAACTATAATACACTCAAGATAAACTATCGATGCATCTCAGCGTAAGGAATCAAATACATAACTGCATCATCAAGCTAGTAATTGATGAAAAGGTAGACTTTCTTATGACTGCTTGATGTGGTCATGCTCAGTGCCCTCGTTCTCAATGAGTACCTATACTTTTGCTCTAGTGTCTCCATACCGTAGACTCAAGATTCATCTATCCTAAGAAAGCGATCATACACTGATCTTCCAGATCAATCACCATCCTTACGATAATCCTATGATTGAAAGCAATTTATGAGTTAATTATGATAACACATGTCTTAAATTTTTAACTCTTGAAAATATGCATTATTACGCCCATTAACTCAAAGGATATATCACAGATACTTTAAATACAACATGTGATAGAAAATAATTTTTTTATTAATTTTAGTCAAAATTATAAAATTGCTCCTAAAAAATATATTACAATTATCAGCCAATCTAGCTTCTAAGGCACTCATCTAACAAACTCCCACTTGACCTAAAGCTAGTTGACTACAAATCTAAGTTCCATCTTCACAAGGTGGACTTCAATCTTCTGCTAGCTTAATGGCTTCATTAGTGGGTTAGCCACATTCTCTGTGGTATCTATTAGATGTGTACCCTAGAAGCTAGATCGATTGATACTTGTAAAATATTTTCTAGAAGTATTTTCATAATTTTGATTTAAAATTAATAAATGAATTAATTATTCTATGACATTATGTATTAAAGTATCTGTGATACATTCTTTGAGCTAACAGACATAATAACACATATTCTCAAGAGTTGAAAATTTAAGGCATATGTTATCATAATTAACTCATAAACTGCTTTCGATCATTAGATCATCATGAGAATGATGATCGATCTGGAAGATTGGTGTATGATTACTTTTTTAGGATAGATAAGTCTTGAGTCTATGGTGTGGAGATATAAGAGAGAGAGTACATGTACTCATTAAGAATGAGGGAACTAAGCATGACCATCTCGAGCAGTCATTAGAGAGTCTATCTTCTCATCGATGACTAGCTCGATGTTGTAGTGTGTCTAGTTCTTTAACCTAAGATGCATCATCAATTCACCTTGACACTACTACAAAAATGGTCTATGGTAGCAATTTTCGAAACCGCTACCATAGATCCTACGATAGTGGTTTTTGTAACCGCTACCATAGATCCGACCTACAGCAGTGATTTTATTAACTACTGCTATAGGAGTGAAATCGCTGCCATAAGTTAGAACTATAGCAGCAGTTAGTAGGAACCACTACTATAAGCTTATTTATGACAGCAGTTAATTGTAACCGCTGCCATATATATATATATTTTTTAAATATTATATAATTTTAAAATTTAATGTCCATCTTTACTATTCATTATCTAAATAATTATCATTAGAAAAATTTGATTTTGACGACCATGAATGACGATATGATGATCTGATAGATGGAGACCTCCGATGGATCCAAAAATCTGCAACGATGATCTCGATGATGTTTCTAGCATACTATCAAAGTTTCACTTCAATCGGATATCATTATCTTGGCCAATTTAGTATAGGTTAGTTTCAGCCGTTAAATGATAAATGAGTGATCAAAGAACCAAATGGTGTTTGATTATGAGATATTTTTTTTATAAATGATCTTGGCTACTACTTTAATCATTTTTTATGATAGTGATTATAAAATTCAACTCATGAGATGAAAAATGATCTACAACTATATGTCTCCAAATAATCATTCTGAAACTTCACTGGTTGTTATGCTCGTGCTTTTGCAATATCTGCTTAACATGAATAGTTTATACGAAAATGATTTGAATTTTACTATCATCATCATATAAAATGTTTAAAATTCTAACAAAGATTATTTGACTAAAAAATTATCTCATAATCGGATGTCCTTTAATCCTTTGATCACTTGTTTCTAATTTAATGGCTGAAATCATTCCACACTAAATTGACTATGATAACGATATTCGATTGAAGTAAAACTTTGATAATATGCTACAAACATCATCAAGATCATCGTTGCAAGTTTTTAGATCGAAGGTCTCCATCTATCAGATCATCGTATCATCATTTATGATCGTCGAAATCAAATTTTTCTAATCGATGAAGCTAGGACCATCGGATCAAGGCGACCTTTTGCGACGATACTCTAATGATAATTATTTAGATAATGAATGATGAAGACGGACATTAAATTTTAAAATTATATAATATTTAAAAAAATTAAAAAAAAATTATTTTTAATCTACGGTAGTGGTTATCAAAAATCGCTGCTATAGATCTACAGCGATGATTATAGAATCACTGTCGTAGATCTATGACAGCAGTTTTGGGTTACCACTACCATAGATCTATGGCAGTGGTTCGATAATCGATGCCATAGATCTATGATAGCAGTTCGATAATCTCTACCGTAGGTTAGATTAAAAATCTTCAAATTTTTTCTGCTTTTCTTTCGTGCGTGCTCGATCTCTTTCTCTCTGTCTCTCCCCCTCCTCTCCATCGTCGATGAGGCTTTTTCCCCCCGATCGGTGCCGCCCCTCCTTCTCCCTCGGTCGGTGCCACCCTTCCTTCCCCTCCCCCTTCGGCACCCCATCCCCGGCCGCTCCTTCCCGCCACCCACCACCCCCCACCTAGCCCCCCACCCCACACCCTCCCTCCGATCGCCCCTCCTTCCCCCCATCTCTGACTGCTCCTCCCCGCCACCCGCCACCCCCACTCAACACCCCAACCCTCCACCCTCCCCCCGACCGTCCCTCCTTCCCCCATCCCCAGCCGCCCTTCCCCGCCACCCCTGCCACCCCCCATCTCCGATCATCCCTCCCAGCCATCCCTCATCCAACCCCCCACGCCCCACCCTCCCCTAGGCCGCCCTCCTTCCCTCCCATCCCCGGCCACCCCTATCCGCCACCTTGCCACCCCCCAGCCCCCCATCTCTGGCCGCCCCTCCTTCCCCCATCCCCAGCCGCCCCTACCTGCCACCCCCTACCCCCTACCCCCCAGCCCCCCATCCTCGACCGCCCCTCCCCGCCACCCCCCACCTGCCCCCCCCACCCCCCACACTCTCCCTCTCGATCACTGTCCCTCCCGTCACTGTGCCTCTCGGGCCTCCTCATCATTGTGCCCCTCCCCCTGGTCCCCTATCCCCGACCGCCCCTACTCTTTCTCTTTCCTTTTTCTCTTTCCTCTTTTCTCTCTCTTCTCTATCTCACTATCTTACTTTTGTTTTGCAAGTTATCTTTAGTGCCATCATCCTCCTCTAGCATCGTCGCCAGCAACCCTCAAAGCTTTCGATGTGACCCATTCTCTATAGCCGTAGGTATTTTTTTTATTTTATAATATTATTTAATAATCATATATATTTATAATAATTTATAAAATATTTATAATAAATATTATAAATATTTATTATAAATATTATAATTATCTGCATGCCATAATTTTTGGATCGTGACGTGGCGGTAGCCTTGGACTGTGCCATGTTAGTGGTCGTGGACTAGATCTGTCAATGGATTAGGTTTGGATCAAAATCTGAATATTCAGATCTGGATCCAATTTTAATTACTGGTACCAAATCTAAATCCGAATACCCAAGGGTCTGTACTTGAAGTACCAAACCTAGACCCTAATGGATCCCAGAAGGTCGGATCTGATTTTGGAATCCAAAACTAAGAAATTGAGAGACTGAAAGGAAGATCGATAGATTGAGAGAGGGAGGGCCAATCACTCATCGACCGTCGGTAAGGGAGACCGAGAGTGGGAGGGAGGAAGAGAGGGAGGGAGGGAGGGGTTCCGGTTTCACCGCCATCACCAACGAGGTAGATCGAGAGAGGGAGAGAGGAAGGGAGGGATCCAGCCTCACCACCATCATTGGGAGGGAGGGGGTCCTGCCTCACCGCCATCATTGGGAGGGAGGGGGTCTGGCCTCACTGGCGAGGAAGATCAAGAGAGGGAGAGTGGGAGATTGAGAGAGCGAGAGAGGGAGGGAGAGGGTCCAGCCTCACCAACATCACTAGGAGGGATGGGGTCTGGCCTTGCCGATGAGGAAGATCGAGAGAGTGAGAGAGGGAGGGATGGGGTCTGGCCTCACCGATGAGGGAGATCGAAAGAGGAAGAGAGGAAGATCGAGAGATGGAAAAGTTGGGAGGGAGGGGTTCGACCTCACCGTCGCCGTCGGTGAGAGAGATCGAGAGAGGGAGTGATCGAGGGGATGGCACACAGTCGAGCTGGCTCGGATATGAAGCCAAGCCAGCTCGGGCTGTGGTCGAGTCGGCTGGGGGATTACTCGAGCTGGATGTCTCAGGCACGAAGTCGGCTATCTCAAGCATAGAGCCGGCTCAGCTTCTGAGCGAATAGAATTTGATATGTCTCTCTAAGGTTCCAACTTTAAGTCCTAAGGTGCCACCATCATCTACTTTGTTCTTCTTTTAGGTTTTTGGATTAACACCAAGGTTCATGCAAGAGATCGGATCTACAACTACAACTCATCCTTAATTATTTATGAATGTAATTCATGTTATAGAATTTATTGCATAACATTTTTTGGATGTTTATATCTTGTTGCTTTTATTTATTGCATTGCATAATGATAGATCTATCAATTGATTAGTGTACATATTCGAGACTATTTATTGATGCTATACTAATATTATTGTTCAACATGTTATATTGATTAATGTTCATTAACATTGTAGGTCATGATGGCACGAAATGCCATCTAGCTTTCACCCCTGCCTCTCGATGGGTTATGCACAGTTCAGCATCTGAGGAGCAGTCGGAGCATACTCCATCCACCTTGGCATCGACTGCTTAGAGACCTCCATCGCCAGCATCTACTCCACCAGCGACATCAACTCCACCAACGGTATCTACTCCATCGATAGCTGAGCCTCTACCATCATCCATATCTGAGACATATGCTACTATGCAGGCATCTGAGTGTACATTTTTATTATATTAGCGCAACTTTATTTTTTATATAGTATTTATATACTTATATATTTGTATAATGTATTTGCATTACAGATGTATCATCCAGCCAGATATTTCATGGTCCCACATGTATGGCTCACATGTGGAACCGCCAGCTTTAGATGATGGTCTATTATGATGTGGAGAGGAGGTCGGTAGGGAAGATCGCATGAAAAATGCATTTCTTTTTTGGAGTGCTTGTGAGGAAGTCGGACATCATTCCCGTAGAGCCTAGAGACTGGCATTTGATGGATGCTGCCATTACAGATCGAGTATGAGAGGAGATATGGATAAGTACACGCATCTTAGTTATATCTATCATTTTATATGTTTACACTATATATGTTTAATTAGAATAATTTTATAACTAATTTTTCATAACTTTATGTAGAGGAGGTATGACTTTCTCAATCATGAAAGAGCTCGAGATGCCTAACTAAGAAAGATCGGGGAGTTGTACTGGGGTTACAAGGTCATGCTCCATAGAGAATGGCTCGAGCACTGATGAGACACTCCGGAGGAGCTTATTCCCTGGATACAGGACTATCCTCTAAGTCAGTAGGAGAGGATGGTTAGATACTGGAGGAGCTAGAAGTTTGAGATAAAATTTCCAACTTTTAAATTTTTCAATATGCTTAAAATTTTATTTAAATATTTTTTAAATATTTATTATTTATTTGAATACTTATTAGGCTATCTTCTATCAGAACCGGGAGAACTATGCATTGTAGGAGTATACGCACACTCTAGGCCACTTATCTATGGCCAGTCGTATGCATAGAGAGATAATTAATTCTAAATCTTATTAGATAAATTAAATTCATATTTTTTATCATCTTTCTAATAAATTTATTCTTTGTTATAGCTGATGAGAGATGGAGTGATGCCCAGCCATAACGAGATCTTCCGATCCAACTGCATGGACAAGATGGGCAGGCTGATGAACACCATGATCGTGCATATTTTTGTATGTATTAAATATATTAGTATATATGATTAGTATTATAGTATTTTTTATAAAATTTTATTTTAATTTATAATTATAGGATCAGTTAGATGCGCTCGCAAGAGGGCCCAAAGCCATATGTCTCAAGTCTTGGGGCCTGAGCACTCTGGGAGGATTCGATGCAGGCCCGAACACATGTCGATGAGCTACTGATCCAAGAAGAGCATCTTCTTATAGACCTCTGGTGTCTTCAATCAGAAGAAGCTTAAGGAGGCATTGGCACGGGCTGATCATGCTATGATAAGGGCTGATTGGGCTGAGGAGCATGCATCTCATCTAGAGGACATCATGAGAGACATGATGTCAATGTTCAGCCCATATTTTAGAGTCACAAGCTTCAAAAATATATTGGTCCGCATTCTAGCTCCAGCTCTGGTTCCAACACCAACTCCAGCTCCAGCTCTGACTTTCGATGATGATGATGATGATGTAGATTTAGGAAACTTTTGATGTATTTTATTTTTTTAATAAATATTATAATAAATTTTATTCAATAATAAAATTTTAGCATTTCAAAATAATTTTTATATTTATTATATTTTTTTATATTATATATCTATATTTATCAGATAAAATATATAAAAAATAAAAGAAAATTAATTTTTTTATTATTCAAGATCTATGACATCAATTTTATAACTGCTGCCATATCCGTGCTAACCACTACCATAGGTCCCTGGTGTAAATGGTATCAACCGCTGCATTAGACCTATGATAGTGGTTAAAAAATCACTGTTATAGATTATCTATGACAGCGGTTATGTAACCACTATTATAAATCGCTGTAATAGACTATCTATGGCAGCAGTTCAAACAACCACTGCAATAATCGCTGTCATAAAACTACGGTGATGGCTGCAGTAGCAGTAGTTAAATAACCGTTGCCATAACCTATGGTAGTGATTTTTTGGGCTATAGCAGCAGTTACGAACCGCTACCATAGCCCTTTTTTATAGTAGTATGAGGGTGTTATAGTTTAACTATACCATAACTCGATCTCCTAGTCATTCAGAATCCTGATGTGTATGTTGGCTATAGCATGTTCATTATAGGAAATAGATCGCACTAAGATGGGATCTATCAATCTCGGTAGAGGAGGAGTGGTCCTATGATGATCATTAGATCGAGTCCTCAAAATTCATGGCCATGATAGTATGAAATAATAAAAAGAAGTTTCTATTAGGATTTCACATCAGACTCAAAATAAATGATTCATTCATATGATGGGTGTTGGATTTAACGAGTTCATCTTAATCCTAATCCTGTCAGGGCTTATGATAGAAGAACCCAATTACATAGGTAGCTGCACTAAGAGGTTCACTATTTAGTTCTAATATCTTGCCACCATATACTGCTAGGTGTCATTGATGAATTTTGGGATCAATTAGAATTATCTTGATAATCGACAATTCTAATTGGATGAATTAGAAGAATTCTGATCCATTGAAAGGTATTTTGATGATGTCGATAATGGAGATCATGACATATCTCATTACCATACAGAATTGAACTTAATTGAGTTACACAAACAAGGATTTTGGTATGTTGTCATTATTTGGGCTTACCTAGTTTGATTGATTTTGATTAGATCCGATTAGGTTCAAAAAAATTATACTAGCACACGATTGTGCCTAACATTCTCCTTCTATAGTCTTTCTAGTTCATCTCGATTGAGCTAAATTTGATTTGGCTCATTTGAAAATCTTATATGGATTTGTCCTGATCTAACTGAAGCTTGTCCTAGTCAAAATAAGACTTATTCTAAAATCATGAGATAAAATTTGGACAAGCCTCTCCTGAAAACTCTATAGGAATTTATCTTGATCTGACTTGACCTTATCCTGGTCTGATCAAGGCTTATCCTAAATCCCATAAGATGGAAATAAGATAAGGGAAACTAGATTAGTGTTATCCTAAAATCATGAATGAAATTTGGACAAGCCTCTTCTGAAAACTCTACATGGATTTATCTTGATCTGACTGGACCTAGTCCTAGTCTGATCAAGGATTGTCCTAACTTGATTAGGACTTACCCTAATTCCATTGAATGAGACTTGAAAAGGATGTGTCTTAAATCCTATATAATGGGAACAGGACAAGGGTCAAGAGTTGACCCATATGCAGGAAAGAAGGAAGAGGGGGCGTGCACCCCATGGAGATTTTCTAAGGGCATGCGCCCCCACATATTTCTATGAGGAATAGGGGCTGCACGTGCCTCCCTTGGTTGTGCACCACATATGGACAAGAGAGGAGTCCCATTCAAATGGAATTTGAATGGGTCAAAGGATTTGAATTTGATTCAAAACCTAGGGAGATAATTGCTTGCGCCTAAACCATTCTTATCCTCCCATCTCCATGCCATTTTTCTTAGTATTTTGTACAATAAAAATCTGCAAAAAGGGTTGTGGGCATGGAGATCAGATGGAGAGTCTTTTTGTATGAAGTCTTTGACCTATTCAAAGTTATATGTAAAGGGACTTTATAGTAGGTCTATAAATAAGATCCTGCGCAAAGTTTTTGTGTGTAATGATTTCTCTATGGTGAAGCCCTACCGCTCCCACCATCTCCACACCTCATATTTCAGGTCCTTCTTCTTCTCCATTCCCAAGGGGTTGGGTGAAAATCAGAGATCAATGGTTGGTCCCTAATCCTGCAAAGGCTGCGCGCTTAGTTCCTAGATCGAGAGACGAAAGTGCTGCCTTCAAAGATCAGTTCGAAGGCTCTACAAAATGACTTCAGATCTGATCTTTAGAGATCAGATCCAGTAGAAGATGGCATCTAGATCTGACCTAAATGATCTTTGGTAGAGGCCGAGTGCATGTGCGGCTGAAGTCAGAACCTCGGCAATAAGAGATCATCACTGCAGGGTGAACGATTCACCCGATTAGGTGATATCAGATATCACTATTTTTGAATTTATTTTTTCTTTTAATTTTATATCAATCTAATAAAATTTGAGAACTCTCAAATTTTATTAGATCATAGAAAAAATTTTAAAATATTTCATTACAAATCTAATCCAATCAGATGGATCTTGCGGTAGGAAAATCTAGTTTTTTCTTCAACTAGTATCAAAGCTAGGTTTGCAGTTTCAGATCATGATTAGATTAGATCTAAAATTTTATTTTATGATCTAATTATTTAATTTTTAAATATTACATAAGATGTAATTAGATCTGAAATCAAAATTGCATGTTTTAAATTAATATATATTTGATATATACAATGCATGTTATAGTCTAGATTTGTAGTGCTATATCATGACAGTTATCCAAATATGTTTTAGATTAGATCTAATTTAATTTTTATGATTTGATCATTTAAGTTTTAGATATTACATTAGATGTAATTAGATTTAAAATATAAGATCTAATTTAAATGTTTGATATACATGATATAGGTAATGCATGTCTAGACTAGATCTGTAGTCTAGATCAAAATTTTTTATAAAATATTTATTTAATTTTTTAAAGATTATATAATTTGATTAGTTAAATTTTAGATATTATATATGATATAATTAGACCTAAAAGCATGAGATACATTTAAAATGTTATATGTATGACATATATAATGCATGTCTAGACTAGTTCCATAGATCAATGCCATGAGTAGTTTAGATTAAAATTTTTTTTTTATGATGAGATCATTTATAACTTTATTTTCAGATATTACATCTGATGTAATCATATCTAAAATAAAAATTTAAATTTAAATTGATACATAAGATGTATACAAAGCATGCATAGTTTAGATCTTTAATCATATATGAGATATATGCGTTAGATTAAACTATTTTGTAGTATAGTTTATATTTCTGATTAAGGTATGCCCCTTGGCCATCCAGTCATAAGAGTAAGAAGGGTTTAAAGGCCTTCTCTTTTCATTCGATGGGGTGCTCTTATGGCATATAGAGGTACTGCTCATTTCGTCTTAATCAAAAATCGAAAACTTACTTTTCTGCAAAATCCTAGATTCAAAACTCTTGAATCTTTAATACATGTTTCGTTATTAAATCATGGACTTAATTAAAAGTTAAGTTTATGAAATCAATTAGATCTAAAAATTATGAATTTTTAGATCTAATACATCTTTATAAAACATGGGTTTGGATGTGGGTAGCTCAATTAGGTCTAGCAGTTGATCAAACCAAATCAAGAGTTAGTTAGGTGGGATCAAGAGTGCTTAGATTTGACCAGTCTAATAGGATTAAGTTCAGATCAAGGTCAACTCACAATCACATATGGTCGATCAAGTTAAGACCAAATTTGGCTCCACGGTTCAAGCTTGGATTGTAGGCTAATCCGATCAGTTATGGTCGGACAAATTAGTGTCTAAAATAAGTTTGGCAGATATGACCAATGGTCTTTAATTAGAAGCTACTCGACCTAAATGCATTCATGGTGAGTTGATGACACATTCCTCTCAAGCATTTTTTAAGAGAAGTTGAAGCATCATTTGAGCAATCCAACAACAACTTCTTCAAGCTTCAAAGAGTTCTAACTTTTATTTTCTATTTGGTGTTGAATTCTTATACTTGTATTTTTATTCTTTACAAGTTTCTTTGGGGAAAAAAACTTAGGGTGTAGGCAAGTCCAAGTTGGTAATTGGATGGCGTAAAGGTTGTGGTTGGTGCTCCTAGGTTAAAACCAACTGAGTTGATAGTAAACCTGAAAAACTATCGATATAGGGTTGTGGTTGGTGAGCTCGATAAAATCAACTAGGTTTATTTGTGATCCCGAGTTAAAACAAATATACTGTAATCTAAGATTATAGTAGAATTTTCAAGGAGATCTTGGGGAGTGGATGTAGGTATGGGGTTGCACCAAACCACTATAAAATCCTTGTGTGTTTGATTATGTCTTTGCTTTTCTTGCTTTACTAATTTGCATAATCTAGTTGCTTTTTGATTTTGCTGCTACACTTAGCTTGCTCACTACAAATACTCAAGTTCTCTCAATTAAAAGCACATATTTGATTTAGAATTAAAAATTTGGGTTAAAATTTTTATATACCCAATTCACCCCTCCCTTTTAGGTAGCCATCCTTGGGCAACACAAGACTTAGGAGCACTACTAATCCTAACATGGTAGTCTCTATTTATCACATCATTATGCAATCATTTGTGATCGTCAAATTAAATTTTATTGATCTACTAGATCGAGACAATCTTTTATGATGATATTCTAACGGTGAAGATGGACTTTAAATTCTAAAATTATATAATATTTAAAAAAAATAAAAAAATTATATTCAATTATAAAATAAATTTATAATTGATTTATTAGTTTTAAAATATTAAAAAAAATTATAATCAAAAAATTGATTGCAAAATTTTTGAATTATTTTTCTAATCTATAAATAAGTTAGCGATCAATTTTTTGGTTGCAAAATATTAATTTTATTATTAAAAAATCAATCATAAAATTTTTAATTTATTTTTTATTCTATATTTAAATTTAAAAATATTTAAAATATTTTATGATTGATTTTTTGATTGTAAAATATAATTTATGATCAAAAAATTCATGCAAAGTTTTTGAATTATTTTTATTCTATATTTAAATTAAAAAATAGTTAAAATATTTTATGACTAATTTTTTAGACATAAAATATAATTTTGAGACTAAAAAATCAATCATAAAATTTTTGAGTTTGTGATCTATTTTTTGGTTGCAAAATGTTAATTTTGTAATCAAAAAATTGGTTGTAAAATTTTTAAATTATTTTTTATTCTATATTTAAATTAAAAAATAAGTAAAATATTTTATGATCAATTTTTTGGTTGTAAAATTTTGTGACCAAAAAATCAATTGCAAAATAGATCATAAAATTATATAAAATTAATATTTTATAAATTTATTTTTGTATTCAACTTTCTAGTTGCAAAATTGATTGCAAAATTTTAATTTTGCAACTGATATTTTTTAGTTACTATATTATTTTTTTTAATAATCGATCATAAAAAATTTTGATCGTAAAAAAGATTGCAAATTTTAACCAAATAATTTGATCATAAAATCGATCGTGAAATTACTATTTTCTTATAGTGATCGGTGTATATCCAAAGTTATATTTGGCTACTTCACTATATCACTGAAGCTTCATAGAGTTAGGAAAACTCATTCCAATAGACAAGCTCAAGATCTAGAGAAAGATCTACTTCCCATACTACAAGAATCTAGACTATTAGCGACAGTGAAATGTTGTCGCTAATAGTCTGTTAGCCATCGCTAATACAGATGCCATCACTAATATCATAATAAAAGCTAATTTGAAAAATTATTATCGCTAATTAGGGCCATTAATGATGGTGAAAAATATTGTTGCTAATAAAAAAATTAGCAACGGCTTTAGAGACGAAACAAATCTATCTCTAATTAATTTTTAAAAAAATTTAAAAAGTTTTAGAAAATATTAGCAAGTTCATTGCTAATGTCGTTGCTATTTTTTATCAACGATAACTTATTCCATCACTAATGCCATCTCTAATTTTATTTAATTTCTAAATAAAATAAATTAATTAATTTAAGAAATATTAGTGATGGCAAATGCCATCGCTAATACCAATGGTGATACTTAATTCAATTTTTTAAAAAATAATAATAATAATATTTTTTAAAATCTATTTTAATTAATTAACCTAATACCTATTATAATTAAAATTCAAAGATAATATGACAATCAAAAATTTAAAACTAATTATATTATATTAAGAATAAAAATTATATATATTTATAAGTAATATAAAAAAAAATATAATACATCAAAAAAAAATTAGGTCTAATCCTCATCATCATCTGCCTCCTCCTCCTCTTCAACAGCTGGTGGATGAGAGCTAGATGTCCCGACATCCTATAATAAAAAAATAAAATAATATTAGTAAGTTTCGATATGGAGACATATCTTTTGATATGGAGGTATATCTTTTGATACACTCTTTTGATTCTCAAACTGATTATTTCTACACATTTCATTCGATGATACAGAGCCATAGATACCTCCGACCCATTGATTGAATAGTTGGATTGAATTTTTAGCCCCTAAATCTCCTTTCCAAATCAAACCTAAATATCCAAAGCTTCTAAAAATAAAAATTTAAAATAATTAAAATAATTTAATAATATATATCTGATGTGATGGCTAGGATGACGAGCTCAGCTGGTCGAGTAGCTGTGGGTCTTGGAGAAACTCTACAATCATATCATGAATGGCATCTAGAAAACTCTAAGATCGCTGGCTTGGAAGCCTCTGCACGACCTTCTCCATGTACGCATCACGCTCCATGTCTGAGACATCGAGATCTATGAGGATGCCAAAGGATATCGAGGCAGTGGAGGGTCGAAGCTATGGCCGAATCTTATGACCCGACCCCTACTCACCCCCCCGACGGTGCTGAGCCATCCCTCAAGGTCAAGGGGGGCTGAGAAGATGGGTCATCGCCGTACCTCTCAGTAACGTACATCGCATAATGCATCTGCACAGTTAAAAAATATATTAGTTGTAATATAAAAATTAGATTCTATAACAACTTAATTAGTAAATAAAGTTTAAAGTTCTTATCGTGATCCATCACAATGTAGAATCTAAATAGTCACCAATCCTTCTAGACTGGTGTGTGGCCTGCCACAACTGCAGCTGATCTAGTGGATGATCCAGCGACCATGCCTATAATAAATAAATAATAAAATTAAATTAATTAAGAGATGCATATAAGAATTTTTATAATTCTAGTGAAGATCTTTGATATTGATTTCTTACCAATCTATCGGCCATAATGTTATGCCAACCGAGCCACCCATATGTCTGATCAAATCCTACTATGTGGCTCAATTTTGTTGAGCCCTCTGCCGCTTATCGGAGTACTCCTCATTGCTCCACTGATCGTAGAGGGCCTACCATATATCTGCCCGCATCTAGTGATCCATGAAGGATCTTCAGTCTGATGGTGATTGAAAACTAGAGTACTGGATGGTGGACTGCTTGAGGCTATGGAGGCCATCTTGGAGCCTCCATGTGGCAACCTCCTCGAAGATCTGACGGCCAACCTCCTCATCTTGGAGAGTCTCGAATCGATAGTAATCTTACAAGATAGAAGCAAGCATGTATTTATATGTAATTAAAATACTAATGTATCAAGAATTTATAAATTAAACTAGTTTTGACTTATCAAAAATATTTCCCAGGCTACATCACATGCTCTAGATGACCAACTAAAAAACTCATTCACCAGCCACAACATCAACATCGGATGATGTCGTTTACCATACGAGATACTCCAGACTCTCTAAATGTACTACAAAATTAATTTTGAATAATAAATATTAACTCTAAAATAGCTAAATTAAAAATATATTAATCAAAGTTGTAGTACTTACGAGCGGCTCTGAATGTGGGTGAGCTGTCTACCTCCGATCGAGTTGGAGGTACCATGAGCCAAGCAGGTCCTTGACCACGACTCTATGTCTGTGAGTCGATCGCTACTACATATGACTATGGGGTCACTAGTGATCCCCTATCATCCGATATGAGATGTGCAAAACCATGCGAGCTGGCCGCATGATTGCTCTCTCCTCGAAAGCTCTATCCTTGGCTAGAATGGCTCTGACCTCTAGAAGACATGATGCATAATATCTGAAAATAAAAATAAAAATCAAAGCAAGTAGATAATCTAAAAATTGATTTAAATAAAATATCTATCAAAACATAATAAGATGATCAAAATTTAACTCACGTATAACAAAGATTGTTAGTGAGCTTCTGTAATGTATCAACAGTCCAATATTTCTCATCCAACAATACATGATAATATGTTGGTCTACTGATCCCCTGATTTAAGCATTGTTTGATTCTCATCTAGTAGTACATGATAATCTCAATACATGAAAATGTGAGGAAGACTTAGATCTATCACTGAAAAATACGGCATTGTGCATTACTCTACACCTTTAGCCATGAGATGGCTACAAGTGGTTGTCTGCGATATAACAGACCATCCAAGCTTGCCCTGCATTGTAAGTTCTTCTGCACCAAAATATAATGAGATGGCTACAAGTGGTTGTCTTCAATGTAACAGACCATTCAAAATTGACCATACAATAATAAGAACAAAATGCATCACCTCCATTTAGGTGCATCTCACACAGGCAGTCATCATAGCCTCTATCTTCGAGCCCTCAGCTGCCTCTGCAAGCTACAAACCAAAAATATAAATTTTATTAAAAATTAAATAATAACTTAAAAATAAAATTCATGTGCTCACACAGCCTAGTCATTTGGCAAGCTCCAAGTTTGCATGCACGGGATGTGCATCTTGACCATCCCCGTTTGCAATGATGTCCTTTACTTCTATGATTATGCTTTTGAAAATGCTGCACTCTTAGGGCAAGAATTAACTCATTGTCTTTATAAGAGATGAATCAATAAAAAAATGCTTGATAGTGATATAATAGTTGTCCATTAATATAGGAGTGGATTTTTGTCAAACTATAAATATTAGTACCTGCATAGGAAGATGTGGGAGACATTATGTGCAGACGGAAAGCTCTACTTATCCAATACATTTACTAGTGTCAAGAGCTTAATGATGATAGGCTCGAGTATATGATTAGTACATTTAGTGAATTTGATCTGGTTATTGATGGAAGCCCATATAATAATCTTTCAGATAGCAATCATCATAGTCGTGATAGATTATAGGAGTTGCTATAGTTATAACCTTGCTTAGCCTCTAGGGGATAGCAACCCTATAGAGGGTAAGCATGACTATAACCATAGCAACCCTATCCATCATTACTGTAATGGTTGCAATCTAAAAAACTATTACATGGACATACACCACTAACCAGATCAAACATCAAATGTGTTAATCATCTACTCAAGTCATCACCATTAAGCTCTTGCACATCAACAAGGTCTTGGATAAGTAGAGCCTTCGAATCTCTTACAATTATCTCCCACATCTCAATCTCCATACAAGTACCAATGCTTGTAGTTTGGCATTTACCTACTCCTATATAAATGAACAACTATTCTATCCCTATCAAACATTATCTATTGACACATTTCTTAAAAGGACAATGAGCCCATCCTTGAACTAAGGGTAAGGGACATCATTGCAAATGGAGCATGTAGGGCACGTCTCGAGCTCGTATTTGCAATGCAGCCCCAATCTTTTCTCAATTCGAGTGCTCTGCATAATGAGACTGAAGAGCATAGGACACATCTCTATCTCGTGTTTGCAGTCTGAATCTTTTCTTGGTTCGAGTGCTCTGCATGTCGAGATCAGAGCATGCAAGGCATGTTTTGGATTGGTGTTTGTAATATTGTCGAAACCTTTCCTCGGTTCGAGCGTGCTGCATGCCGAGACTTTCAGATAGCAAAGCACATCTCAGCCTCGTATTTATAGCTTGAACCTTCCTTGATTTGAGTGCTCTATATGCTGAGATCGGAGCATGCAGGGCATGTTTCGAGCTGGTGTTTGCAATGCAGCCCAAACCTTCCCTCAATTTGAGCACATTGCATGCCAAGATCAGAGCATGCAGGGCATGTCTCGGGTCGGTCTTTGCAATGCTGTCTGAATCTTTCCTCAATTTGAGCATGCTGCATGCCAAGATCGAAGTGTACAAGACACGTCTCAGCCTCATGTTTGCAGCTTGAACCTTCCTCAGTTCGAGCGCTCTACATGCTGAGATCGGAGCATGCAGGGCATGTCTCAGGCTAGTGTTTCCAATACAACCTAAACTTTTCCTCGATTTAAGCACTCTATATGCTGAGATTGGAGCATGCAGGGCATATCTCGGTCGGTGTTTGCAATGCTGTCCGAACCTTCCCTCGGTTCGAGCACACTACATGCCAAGATCGAAGCACATAGGGCATGTCTCGGCCTCTTGTTTGTAGCTTGAACCTTCCTTAGTTCAAGCACTCTACATGCCAAGACTAAAGTATGCAGGGCACGTCTCAAGTCAGTATTTGCAATGCTACCCAAACCTTCCCTCAGTTCGAGCATGCTGCATGCCAAGACTGAAGCGCATAGAGCACGTCTCAACCTTATATTTAATTTTTAATATCTAATTATGCTTAATTAATATAATTTAAATAAAAAAAATTTAGTGTTGGTATTAGCTGCCGCTAATACTCTTAATAAAAGAAGGATACTGTATAGGACTGAGGCATGAGCTAGCATGCAAGAATTGAGGCATCGGAGGCACAGGCGAGCAGGGACTGTGGCTCAGGGATGCAGCCAAGAATGAGAGCTTGGAAAGGCTAGGAGCTTATGCCCGGGGGCTCGAGGAGGTAGGAGGTGGTCAGGGGTTCGGGGAGGCAGGCCAGGTGCAACTAGGGGGAGATGGCTGAGGAAGAGAGGGGGTGGCAGGTGAACCAAAGGGCCGAGGGTTCAGAAAAGGAGACGGGAGGTGTTTGAGGGAGAGAGGGGGTGGTGGGTTGTTGTTCCTACGGCTGCTCAGAGCCACAGTCATAGATCCGATCTCTTGCATGAACCTAGGTATTAATCTAGCAAATTAAAGAAGATCTAAAAAAGATGAGAGAAGCTAGGGTTTTTGGCGTTGGAATCAGAGAGAAGAGAGAAGAGAGAGTTAGGAAGAAAAGCTCAATTGTATTCCAACCTTATTGTAAAAGTTATAATATTTTGGTTTATATATCCTAGAGTTTCCACATGAACCCTAATAAATCCCAGCTCAAAAACTCTTCTAGGCTAACCCAACCCATACATGAATTAGCCCCCTTAAGACCTCTTGAACCAGGTCTTAAGACCCCTAGGATCAACCCAGACCCTAGCCCAAAATAGACCCTCACGTAACTCTACTCACGCACTGAGTCGGCTTAGTCTCAGCATTAAGCCGGCTAAGTTCCACTGGGCCGGCTAAGTTCCACTGGGTCGGCTCAGTCTGAAATTAAGCCTACTCAGTTCTGTGCCATGCCAGCAGTCCCGAACATGTAGCTCTCTATTTTGCCTGTGCTCTGAGACTTAGCTGACCCAATTTTGGACTGAGCCGGCTAACCTGCAGAAAATTCTTTTTCTGCAGCCTTCAAGCTCCCGCTTTGGTTCCTTGCTCCACCTTATGTTCCAAGTCTCCAAAGCACCAACCAAGCCTCTTGAGGCCCTCAATACCTAAACCTCAAGCCCATGAAGAGCTACATGCTGCCTCCACCCTAGGATAACTTCTATCATAACCCTAGGACCACACCTGTCCTAGCCTCCTCGGAGCCCTCATCCTAGCTCCGCCCGTGGCCTTCCAAGGCTTGGGAGCACCACACCAGCTATAATCTCCACCTTGATGTGTCCAAGCCTTGGCACAACTAGCAACATCCTTCTACACGATCCTGCTGTCCCTACATGTCCTGATAATCCCTCATGCTCACCTTGCCACTGCTATTCTTCTTCAACTGCTGAGCTTTTTTTGAGGCCTTTAGGATGACCGTCTCCACCATTGAAGTTCTTGGCTTATTTCTCTGCACCATCTTTGGAATTATAGGTATCCTTCTGCTTGGTAGCTGCATCACTTATCCTGAACTTTTCTAAAAATCATGCAACGTTTCTTTACCGACACTCACCGCATATCCTGATGCTCCACTTGACACCGTCCCCTTAGAGCCATGCCTGTCTTCCTACACAATCCTCTGCACCTGAATCTGTACAGCCTCGGCACTGGTGGTGGGATATAGGTCCTCCCTCTGTGCCCCTTTACTCTGAATCTGTGTCACTACTTCCTCCACCCATGAAGCCACCTCTACCCAATGCTCCACCTAGAATTGAAGTCCCCCTGATACTGTAGAAGCTGACTCTATCTTCGAGTCCTCCGAGGCCAACCATCCAATGCTGCACTGTTGGGCCTAGCACTATACCTCGAACACCGTCGCTGTCCTCTGCACTCCGTAGACCTATCCAAAACCCTCTCAGATATACCATACCCTACGGGCTCCTCCGATACCACCAAGAGCTCACTCGACCCTTTACTATCAATGACTAAATTAATGGAATTTGAGCTTTCTCCTCTCTTGCACTTCTTCCAAAATGGATACACCTGCTTAAAGTGCCCTACTTCTCCACACTTGAAGCATCTCTTGGACCTCTTGCTGCCCCTCTATTCCCCCTTCTTCTTTTCTTTCCTATGCTTCTCTAAAACCACAAGACTCTTCTGAAAGACTTTCCTCTTCATTATCCATTTCTGCTGCTCATCGGATCTGAGCACTGATACGATCTCCTTGTACACCAATATCTCCTTACCATATAGTAAAGTTGTCACCAACCGATCGAAGCTTCCGGGTAGTGAACACAGCAACAATAGACTCTTATCCTCCTCTTTTAAATCCACCTCTATATTGAGCAAGTCCATGCTCATCCGATCGAACTGCTGAATATGTCCTGCAACATCCTCGTCCTCCTACATCCGAAGGCTGTAAGTTGCTTCTTTAGCATCAACTTGTTGCATATGTTCTTCCCCATATACAACTGCACTGTAACCTCGACCATAATTTCTTGGGTGTTCTCTCTTCCAATATACTATAAAAAACCTCATCCACCAAACAAGCCCTAATCATGGGACATGCCCTTTTCTCTAAGGACATCCACTCATTGTCTGTCATCTCCCTCGGCCTATCTTCCAAGGTCGAATTTAGCCTCATCTGAACTAGTAGATCCTCCACCCTTACCATCTACATCATGAAACTTCTCTTTTCATCAAACTTCTCTAATCCTACCTTCAATCCGCTGGTCTCCATGATCAATCCAAATCAAATAATAGCAAACAGGTAGATCTGAGAAATACCTTAACTAGGGATGGTGGAAAGCAGCCCTGTGATCTCTTCCTTCCTTATGAAGCCTGGACAAAGCTTTTTGATCTGAATCTCACTACTGATCTCTACAGAAAATTGATCATCTTCCTCCTCCATGCTCAACCAGGCTTTGATATCAATTGTTGTTCCTATGGTTGTTCGGAGCCACAGCCGTAGATCCGATCTCTTACGTGAACCTAGGTATTAATCCACAAAACTGAAGAAGATCTAAGAAAGATGAGAGAAGCTAGGATTTTTAGCATTGAAACTAGAGAGAAGAGAGAAGAGAGAGTTAGGAAAAAAATCTTAATTGTATTCCAACCTTATTGTAAAAGTTACAATATTCTGGTTTATATACCCTAGAGTTTTCATATGAACCCTAATAAATCCTAGATTAAAATATCCACTAGGCTAACCCAACCCATACATGAATTAGCCCCCTTAAGACCTCTTGAACCAGGCCTTAAGACCCCTAGGATCAACCTAGACCCTAGCCTAAAATAGACCCTCGCATAACTCTATCTGCGCACAGAATCGGCTTAGTCTCAGCACTAAGCCGACTAAGTTTCACTAGATTAGCTTAGTCTAAAACTGAGTCGACCCAGTTCTGTGCCATGCCAACAGTCTCGAACACACAGCTCTCTATTTTGTCTGTGCTTTGAGACTTAGCCGATCTAGTTTTGGACTGAGCTGGCTAACCTATAGAAATTTTTTTTTCTACAACCTTCAAGCTTCGGTTTTGGTTTCTTGCTCTACCTTATGTCCCAGATCTCCGAAGCACCAACCAAGCCCCTTAAGGCCCTCAATACCTGAATCTCAAGCCCGTGAAGAGCTACATGCCACCACCACCCTAGGATAACTCCTGTCCTAGCCCTAGGACCACACCTATCCTAGCCTGCCTAAAGCCCTCACCCTAGCTCCGCCTATGGCCTTCCAAGGCTTAGGAGCACCATACCACTTACACGGGTGAACCGAAGGGCTGGGGGTTCAGAGTGGCAAGAGGTAGCTAGGGTTCGAGGAAGAAAGTAGGTGGTGGCCGAGGGGAGAGGGGGGTGGTGGGATAACCGAATGGCAAGGAAGAGGAGGGTGGTGAGCTAGGATTTTGAGGAAGCAGGAGGCCAGAAAATTATGCTCGAGGGCTCGAGGAGGCGGGAGGGGGTTGGCAGGTCGGGGAGGCAAGCCAGGTGCAACTAGGGGCAGATGATTGGGGGGAAGCTACTAGCCTAAGGAAGAGAGGGTGGTGGGTGAACCGAAGGGCCAGGGGTTTGGGGAGGCAGGAGGCAGCCAAGGTTTCAAGGAATGAGGTAGGAGGCAGCCTAGAGAAGACGGCTGGAGGCAGAGAGGGGTTGGCGGGGGAACCAAACAGCGAGGGAGAGGAGGACGGCGTGCCAAGATTTTGAGGAGGTAGGAGGTTGAGAGCTTGCACCTTGGATCTCGGGGAGGCGGGAGGTGACCAAAGGTTCGGAGAGGTAGGTCGGGTGCAGTTGGGGAGAGATGGCCAGGGAAAAGTTGCCAGCTTGGGGAGAAAGGTGGTGGCAGGGGAACCAAAGGGCCAAAGATTTTGGGGAGATAGGAGGCGGTTGGAGGCTCGAGGAAGTGGGCCCAGTGCAGTTCGGGGGATCAAGATGGTCGGAGACTCGAGGAGGTGGGAGACAGTCGAAAACTTGGAGAGGCAGGTCGGGTGCAGCCAAGGGTCAGCCGCCAACTAGGGGAGGGAGGGGTGGCAGGGGAACTGAAGGCCAGGGGTTCAGGGAGGCAAGAGGTGGTCGGAGGCTCAAAAAGATGGGCTGGGGGCAGCCAAGAGGATCAAGATAGTCGAAGGCTTGGGGAGGCAAGAGGCAGTTGGAGGCTCAGAAAGGTGGGCTGGGTGCATTCGAGGGGAGGCCACTGTCCAAAGGAGAGAGAGGGGGTGGCGGGGGGACCAAAGGGTGGGGGAGATGGTAGTGGCGATGGGGGATAAAAATGCTAGAGGACGTGGGGGTGGTAGAAAAATAAGGATCTGATGGGTGGTGGGGTGCGGGAAAATGAGGGGGCGATGGGTGGTGGGCGGTGGTCTAGAAAAAAATGAGGGCGCATGGCGGGGAGGGAGAAAACAAGATGGAAAGATTATTAGCAATGACATATTCTATCAATAATAATCATTTTCCATCATTAATATGCAAAAAATTATTAGTGACGAAAGTTGTCATTGATAACATTATTTCTATTGCTAATAATTATATATTTAAAATAATATTTTTTAATTATTAAAAATGATATTCTTTCCATAGGTAAAGTTGTTGCTAATATATATTTTTTTTATTAATTTTTTTTGATCCTCCTAGGTCATTTTTTGGATGGTTAAAAATTAATATTTAATTTTATTAAATTTTTAAACTTAATTAATTTATAAATTTTTTAATTTATTTAAATTAAATTTAATTTAATTATATTTGACTTAATTTTTGGCTAATTGAATTTTAATATTCTAAGTAAAACTTGGATTCAAATTCTAATTGAATTAGGTTTGACATGATTTTGAATTGAATTCGAATCAAATTCAAATTAAAAATTATTTTTTTATAATTAATATAAATCACATTAAATTTTATTAAATTTGAATTAATTTGAATGTAATTAGATTTTATAATTTAATTAGGACTTGGATTCAAAGTTTAATTAAATTAGGTTAGATAGGATTTTGAATTAGATTCGAATCAAGTTCCAATTGCATTTGGATCGAACCTAACTTGAAAACTATTTTTCCTAATTGATTATAATCAGATTCAATTTAATTAGGCTTAACCTAATATCAAAGTAACTAAGTTTTATTATCCATATAGGACCTAGATTCTAAAGTCTAATTGAATTATGATTGATAGGTAATCTAATTGGATTCAAATCAGGTTCGAATTAGATTCAAATTGAACCCAAATTAAAAATTAACTTCTTCTAATTGATTTAAATCAACTTTAATTTGATTAGTCTTGACTTAATTTAAGATCAATTAGATTTTATAATTCATGTAGGATTTGGATTTGAAATCTAATTAAATTATATTTGATAGAATTTCGAATTAGATTTGAATTAAGTTTGAATTAAATTCAAATCAAATCTAAATTAAAAATTATTATTTTTTAATTATTTAAATTAGATTAAATTTAATTAGACTTGACTTAACTTAAAAGTAATTAAATTTTACTACCCAAGTAGGACTTGAATTAAAAGTCTAATTGAATTTGAATTGATAGGATTTCGAATTGGATTCAAATTGAACCCAAATTAAACACCAATTTTATCTAATTGATTTAAATTAAATTTAATTTAATAAATTTTGATTTAATTTAAGGTTAATTAGATTTTATAATCTAAGTAGGACTTAGATTCAAAACTTAATTAAATTCAATTTGGTAGAATTTTGAATTAGATTCGAATTGGATTCAAACTGAGATTGGACCAGTTGAGGGTTATTAGCGATGGCAAATATGCTATTACTGATTTCATTATCAATAATATTTTAAATATTTTTTTAAAAAAATTATTGGTGATGATGGTTTTTATCACTAATATTCGAAAATGCCATCGCTAATTTTTTTATGTTTAAATATTATAAAAAATTTAAAATATTTAAATAATTTTAGTAGCTGTACTTGCCATCGCTAATAATAATAATGTCGTCGCTAATAGTTATCATTAGTGATGATGATATTTTTATCACTAATAATCCAAATTTATCATAGCTAATAATTTTTTTATTTAAATATTTTAGAATAATTTTTTTATATTTTTAGAGATGGCTTTTGCTGTTGCTAATATTTTTTTTGTTGTTACCAATATTATTAGTGATGACTGTTTTCTTAGTCGATGCTATAGTGACAAAAAGTTTTATTAGTGTCAGGGTCTATTATTATCATTAATACTGTCGCTAAAATCAAATTTTCTTATAGTGCCAGTATTGAAGAAAGGGAGCAAGAAGAAATACTCTTCGAACTAGAAAGTAAAGGGCAAGTGTGAAGGAAAAACTATTTTTCTTGCCATAGGATCGATTTGATTTGTAGCAAAATTTTAAAAAAAAATTCTATATAATCTGATCAAATTTGAGAGTTCTTAGATCTAATCCTTATGATCTGATATCAAACACAAAAATTAAAACAAATTCTGTAACAACTATTATTACTTGAGATTGGATAAAAACTTTATCCTGACGATAATCCGTCTGCTCTTGAGGTTCCCATGCACGTGCCTGGCCTCTATTGAAGTCCACTCAGATTGGTTCTGGATGTGCTCTCCTTTTGCATCTAATCACAAAAGATCAGATCTAATCTGGATTTGAAGAGCCTTCAAGATGATCTCCATAGGTTGTGCTTTCGTCTCATGAAGCAAGTCATCTCTTTGCTTGATCTTTGTGCCAAGAGGACTTAGATCTTCCTTGCTGTTTTGCCCAACACTTTAGGCACGGAGAAGAAAGAGAGGAGTGGATGAGGGAGGTGTGGAGATGGAGATTTTGGTAGTCTTTGGGCGTGGGAAAGAAGGATCATGAAATCCTAGGGTGTAGGGGTTCTTATAGAGCCTGCACCACTCTGAGTCCCAAATGATCAAGCAACTTGGCTTGCTTGATTAATCTGAACTCTAGCCTGATAAGCCATGCCTAAACACTAGATTCTATCAGGTTTTGTTGGCCAAAGCAAATCCAAAATTGCCACCAAAAGGAGATAAGAAAATAGGGTGGTGCAAAGCTTTATCCTCTAGAGTCTTTGATCTCGTCAAGACTCTTTGACCCATTCAAAACTATTTTGAATGGGGTGCCTCCTCCCTTATCCTCATGTGGCACACATTCAAAGGGAATGTGCACCCTTCTCCATGCAAAATATCAAGAGGCACGTGCCCCTAGAAATTCTCCAGGAGGCGCACACCCCTTCTCCCTTAATTCCTGCATCATGGGTCAACCTTTGACCTTTGTCTTGTTCCCATCTTATGGAATTTAAGACAAGCCTTAATTAAGTCCCATCCAATGAAATTAGGATAAGTCTTAATCAAGTTAGGATGAGCCTTAATCAGGCTAGGATTAGGTCCAGTCAAATCAAAATAAATCCCTATAGAGTTTTTGGAAAAGCCTTATCCAAATTTCATCTTATAATTTTAGGACAAGCTCTAATCTCAACAAAACAAGCCTTGTTTTGTTCAGGATAAGCCTATTCTGACTAGGACAAGCATCAATTAGATCAGGACAAATCCATACAAGGCTCTCAGATGAGCTAAATCCAATTTAGCTTAGTCAAGATGAACCAGAAAGACTACAGAAAGAGAATGTTAGGCTCAATCATATGCTAGCATGATTTTCTTGAACCAAATTGGATCTAATCCAAATCAATCAAAGCAGGTTAGCCCAATTGATGATATTCAGATCCAAATCCTTATTTGTTTGATCTAATTATATTTAGTTCTGTATAGTAATAAGATATGTTGCGATCTCTATCATTAATATTGTTGAAACACCTTTTGATGGACCAAAATTCTTCCAAATCACCCAATTAGAATGATCGATCATCAAGACTATTCTAATTGATCCCAAAATCTACTAGTGACACCTAACGGTATATGGTGGCAATCCATCAAAATCAAATATGAACCTCTCAGTGTAGCTACCTATGTGATTGGATTCTTCTATCTGAGCTCCGATAGGATTATGGTTAGGGTGAACTCGTCAAACCCAATACCTATTATATGATTGAATTATTCAATTCGAGTCCATTGTGAAATCCTAATAGAAAACTCTTTTTCTATTATAGCACACTGCTTTTTGGTCATGAGCTTAAGGATTCATTCTCATGATTATCTTAGAACTTTTCCTCCTCTACTAAGGTTGATAGATCCCATCTTGGTATGATCCAATTTCTACAATAAATATGCTATAGCCAACATACACCTTAAGACTTCAAATGCTAGGAGACTGAGTTATGGTGTAGTCAAACTACAACACACTCAAGGTGAATTGCCAATGCATCTTAGGTTAAAGAATCGATACATAACTGCAGCATCGACCTAGTCATCGATGAGAAAGTAGACTCCCTTATGACTGCTTGAGGTGGTCATGCTTAGTGCCTTCATTCTCAATGAGTACCTATACTCTTGCTCCGATATCTCTACACCATAGACTCATGACTTGTCTACTCTAAGGAAGCAATCGCACATCGATCTTCAGGATTGATCACCATCCTTGTGATGATCCTATGATTGGAAGCAGTTTATGAGTTAATTATGAAAATACATATCTTAAATTTTCAACTCTTGCAAATATGCATTTTCATATCTATTTACTCAAAGGATGTATCACAGATACTTTATAGACAATGTGATAGAAAAAAATAATCTTTTATTAATTTTAAGTCAAAATTATAAAAATGCCCTTAGAATGTGTATTATAAGTATCAACCAATCTAGCTTCTAGGACACACATCTAACAAACTCTCACTTGACCTAAAGCCAATTGGCTATAAATCTAAGTTCCATCTTCTCAAGGAGGGCTTCAATCTTCTGCTAGCTCAACGGCTTCATCGATAGATCAGCTGCATTATCTATGGTGTCGACTCTCTTAACCTCGACGTATTCCTTCTCAAGGTAATCATGGATGAGGTGATATTACCACTCGATGTGCTTGGATTTCTTGTTAGACCCTAGCTCCTTAGTTAGAGCTATGGCACCATTATTGTCGTAATACAGAAGGATGGCATCCGATGGCACTACTCTAAGCTCTACGACGAACTTCTTGAACTTGAATGCCTTCTTTGCAGCTTTCGATGCAGCGATATATTCTGCTTCTATGGTGAAATCTACTATCATGGTTTACTTGGAATTCTTCTAGTTTATAGTACCACCATTGCACACAATAGACTATCAGATGTTGACTTTCGATCATCTATATCAGACATAAAGTCTGAGTCTGTATACCCCTGAACTTAGAGTTCCCCATTACTAAAGACTAAAAACATATCCTTAGTCCTTCTCATGTACTTAAGGATACACTTTATAGAAGTCTAATGCTATTCGTCTGGATTCGACTGATACGTGCTCGTGATACTCAGAGCATGCACAATATTAGGTCATGTATACAACATGGCATACATGAGGCTTCCTATTGCCGAAGCATAAGAGATCTTGCTCATGCATTCAATCTCCTCAGGTGTGTTGGGACACATCTTCTTGGAGAGATGAATACCATGTTTGAAGGGTATTAGTTTTCTCTTGATGTTTTCCATGCTGAACTTCTTCAGCATTTCCTCTATGTACATCTTCTGTGATAGACCTATCATCCTATTTAGTCTAGCCTTATAGATCTTAATTTCCAATATGAAGGATGCATCTCCTAGATCTTTCATAAAAAACTCTTTCGACAACCACATTTTGATTGTGGTCAATATAAGAATATCATTCCTAATTAGAAGGATGTCATCCATGTATAATACGAGGAAGACAACAGCACTCTCACTAATCTTTTTGAAAATATATGACTCCTCATTTTTTATGAAACTAAATGATTTGATCACATCATTAAAATGAGTATTTCAACTTTGAGATGCTTGCTTTAGTCCATATATGTACCTTTGCAGCTTGCAGACCTTATGATCACTATTATTGGATGTTAAACCAAGGAGCTATTTCATATAGATATCTTTCTCAAAATATCCATTTAAGAATTCATATCCATTTGCCATATTTTATAATCAAAATAGGCTGCAAGAGCAAACAGTATGCGGATGGATTTAAGTATGGCTACCAACGAAAAGGTATCCAGATAGTCAATACCTTCATGCTGACTGTACTCTTTCGCTACTAGTCTGGCCTTGAATATCTCTACATTTTCATCTGCACCGATCTTTCTTTTAAAGATCCATTTATACCTAATAGGTATAATACCTTCAGATGGATCTACCAGCATCCAAACTTGGTTTGAGTGCATTGAATCAATCTCTAATTTCATTGTCTCTAACCATTTCTTAGAGTCGATATGAGATATCACCTTGTCATAGATTTTGGGATCATCACCATGAACCCCATTTTTGATGAGGAATATTTTCTCTACATTCTCTTGAATAGTACCTAAGTACCTCTCAGAATAATGGAAAACCCTACTTGATCTATGAGGTGGAGGAGGATATGTTTGGATTGGCTGAGACTAACTGGGTCCTCAGGTTTTCTAGCTCATTGATCTTCAAAGATCTTCTCCTCGAGCCTAATCTGTCACCAGATGCCATCATCTTGAACAAATTATTTTTGAAGAAAAATGATATGTTGACTCATAATTACATTGTGATCTTTCGAAAGATAGAAATAATATCCTAATGACTCTTAGGATATCCAACAAATTGAGTTCTAAAGATGCTAGACTCTAATTTGTCTGCATGCTATCTCTTGACATGAGCTGGACAATCTCAAATTCTAAGATGACTCAAACTTTGTTTCTTACCATGCCATATCTCATATGGTGTGGTAGAAATGGTTTTAGATGGATCCCTATTCAATAGATATATTGCTGTCATTAAACAATATCTTTAAAGAAACTCAGGAAGGTTTGTGAAGCTCATCATAGATCGGACCACATCTAATAGGGTCTGATTTTTTCATTCTAAAATTCTGTTGAGTTAAGACATTCTAGGTGGAGTCCATTACGAGACTATGCTATTATCCTTAAGATAGTTCAGAAATTTTTGACTAAAGTATTCACCTTCTTGATCCGATCGAAGTGTCTTAATGGACTTTTTGGTTTATTTTTCTACTTCGTATCAAAATTTCTTGAACTTTTCAAAGGATTCAAACTTGTATCGCATCAATTATACATATCCATATCGAGATAGATCATCGGTAAAGATGATGAAGTAGAAAAAGTTGCATCTAGCCAATACATCGAATGGGCTGCTACACATCTCTATGTACCAAGGCAAGCAGGTTTGCAGCCCTTTCCCTATATCCTACAAAGGATAGCTTGGTCATTTTGTCTTAAAGCATGATTCACAAATCGGATCTAACTCAAAAGTCAACGAATCCATTAGTCCAGATTTTTCTAATTTGTTGATCTTATCTCTGCTATATGACCTAGCCTAAGATGCCATAGATATCTTTTATTTAGAATATCCCTAGATTGTTTAGATCTTATAGCATTCACATTTTGCTCGATATTAAATATAGAAACATTAATATGTAACTAGTAGAGATTGTTATTTAATTAATCACTTATAATTTTATTTCTTTCAAAAAGAAATAACCTTTTTAAAGAAGTTAATTACATAACCTTCTTACGCTAAACAAGAAATAGAAATCAAATTTCAGTTTGCTGTAGGCACAAAATAACAGTCCCTAAGAACTAAAACTAATTTTGATGGTAATCATAGAGGATAGGTTTCTACGACCATAGCAGCAACTCTTGCTCTATTTTGGATATGCAGGATCATCTTACCATCCCTCAGCCTTCTACTCTCCTCAAGATCCTGTATAGAAGTGCATAAGTGAGCACTAGAACCAGAGTCAAGCATCCAACTAGATGCAAAAGAAATCATAAGGTTAGTTTTAATGATCAGCATACCTCTAGAAGGACCGGCCTCCTTCTTGTTCTTCAGGCTGGCTAGGTATAAAGGGCAGTTTCACTTCCAATAGCCATCGGTGTTATAATAAAAATATTTTTCTTTATCAGCGGTCTTCTTTTTTTATTCTCCCTTCTTCTTCTTCCCACCTTCTATCTTCTGCTTCTTCATAGACTTCTTCTTCTTTTCAAAAAACTTTCTTTTAGAGAAAGTCTGCTCCATAGCAAGAACTGAGCTCTTTGAACCTTTCATTAAAAGTTCAACAGTAACCAGCATGTTCATAAGTTCAGTCAAGGTATATTATAATTTATGTATATAAAAGTTCATGATGAACTATCCATACGCATTAGTCAAGGACTGCAGAATAACATCAATTTGCAAGTCCTTGTCCAATATGACACCAAGCTTCTCAAGCTCTTCTAAATTCTTGATCATTGTCAAATAATGATCTTGGACCAACTGTCTATCATGCATTTGAGCCTTAAAATGTCTCCACGAGACTTGATACCAAACTGCACGACTTTGCTCACCAAACAACTCTTGAACATGTGCCAACATTTGGCATGCAATCTTGATGTCTTCATGTTGGTGCTATAACTCATCAGACATAGAGCCCAACATGCAGTACCTTGCTTTGTTGTCATCATCCATCCATTTCTCTAGAGATGCTCTCTATTCAGTGGATGGATGAACTGGTAAAATGGGCATCCTGATCTAATACATAGGTCAGCTTTTCTAAATCCAAAATAATTTTGAAGTTTTTTAATTAGCCAATCCTTATAATTTGGTTCGATCAGTTTATGGATGTCTAGAATTTGGGCTAGTAGATTTAAGGCAAATATTTTCCTATAGAAACTCAAAGTTTCTAGTTAAATTTTGTAATTAAACTTTATCAAATTTATTTAGAAGTTTTATTTTTAAACAAATTAGGCTTCCACTATTTTCTTGGATTCCTACATTTTTTTGGCAAAGATGCAAAAATCTCCATGATCATAGATTTTTAGTGGATGGTGTGGTCCCACCGACTGGCTTACCACCTCACCTAACAGTTATTGATGATGGATCAACTGATGAGTGGACAACTCTTATCCAATGATTCTCTAATCATGGTGTATCCAAACTTGATCTCTAATTCATGTAGCTCACCATACCTAGAATATTGCTCTACTTCTTAGTTAAGTCAGACTCACTATTTGCATGAATTGAATTTCTAATTAGATCCCTCACCATATTTGAAATATTGAGCCCAACCCATCTTCCAACCTATAGCATCCAATATCTAATAGATATAGTTGCATCTTTTCAGTGCAACTAAACCACTATATCCAGTCGAGAATAATCGACTGCGAAAAGAATCCACATATCTACAATGGTTGAAGATCTATGACTTAATATTTTCATAGAAAAAATTGATTTTGGTCTTTTAGAGATGACTTGACTTAGTCATAATAATTATAACTAACCTAGTGGTATGGGTTAGCTCGAATCATTAGCCACCTCAAACTAGGACTGGGTTGACCTAAATAGCCAGATAAGTGAGACCAGTGGAAGGGATATGCCATTAACTTGATGTAAATACATTCAAATCAAGTATCTTCCAATTAAAAACTATTAGTCATATCTGCCAAACTTATCTTAGATACTAAATTATTGAATCAGAATCAATTGGGTTAGCCTATAATCTAGGCTCGAACCGCAAAGTCAAATTAGGTCTTAATTTGATTGACCATATATGGCTGTGAGTTTATCTTGATCCAGACTTAATCCTATTAGGATGGCTAAATCTAAGCATTCTTGATCTCACCTAACCAATTTTTGATTCGATTTGATCAATCGCTAGACCTAATTGAGCTATCTATATCCGAACCCATATTTTATGAAAATATCTTAGATTTAAAAATTCATAATTTTTATATCTAATTAATTTCATAAACTTAATTCTTAATTAAGTCTAGGATTTATAAACAAAATATGTATTAAAAAAATCTAAGATTTTTTAGAAAATTAAATTCTGATTTCTAATTAAGGATATATGCGCAACACCCCTACATGCCATAAGAGCATTCCATCAAATGAGAAGAGAGGGTCTTTAAACCCTTCTTACTATTATGACTAGACAGCCAAGGAGAATGTCTTAATCAAAAATTATATTTACTATTGACCTCATGATTGATTTTAATGATTGTCAAACTCTGAATGTTTAAGTATTTAACCATATATTTCAAGAATGGATGTAGGTCTTTTTAGGTTTTCAAGTTAAAATTATAATTTTATCAAGTTGGAGATCAAGAAAAAGTGACAAGAGGTAAAATCATAATTTTATAAAGTTGAAAATAATCTACTTTAGAAGCCTCAAGAGTAAGCTTAGAAAATTTCTGATCTTTTGGAGGTAGTCCCATAATTTTTGGATGCATAAATTAGAAGAAAATCAAGTTGTAACAAAAGGATCAACCCAAGGGACAATTCCTAGGTCATCCTCTTTCGAAATGGACTGTTTAGCATGCTTGGTATGCAAACTAGGCTAACCCAATCTGAGACTGAGCAGATCTAGTCCCATTGAAAGCAAAAGATAGAAAATGCAGAAAGCTAGTTTTTCAAGACCCAGGGGACTGAGCCGATTCAACTATAAACTGAGCTGACCCAGTTAAGACTGAGCTAACTCAATCAAAAACTGAGCCAACCCTGTGATTTTAATGGCTAATTTTCTACAGCTTTTTCAAACGATCATTTCTCCACTCCAACGACTATTTCAAGGCTTCCAGTGGCTAGAACTGACCTTCAAGCTATCATAAAAAGTATAAAAGGCTAAAAAAATATTTGAGAAGGAAGATGAAGTGGATTGAAAATAAAAATTATTAAAATAGTGAGGTTCATTGAATATCTAAAGAAAAAGAGAGAAAAGAGAGGATCTTATGCATCAAATTCAGAGAGTTTTAAAATGTGATCATCCTCATTTATTCAAGCTTCCTCTCAGCCTTTAAAGAAAAGAATATAAAGCTTCAAGAGCCATCTTTCAGCCTCTCCATCAAACTTCAAAAAGAGTTTTTTTTTTTTTAATTTTTATGCTGAATTTTTATACTTGTATTTTTATTTTTTTACAAGTTTCTTTGGAGGAAAGAAACTTGGGGTGTAGATTGGTCCAAGCCAAAAATTGGATAATATAAAGGTTGTGGTTGGTGCTCCTAGGTTAAAATCAATCAGGTTGATAGTGAATTCGAGAAAACTATCGATGTAGAATTGTGGTTGGTGAGTACGATAAAACCAACTGAGTTTATTTGTGATCCTAGGTCAAAACAAATGCACTGTAATCTTGGATTATGGTAAAATTCTTGAGGAGATAGCTTGGAGAGTGGATGTAGGTGCAGGATTGCACCGAACCACTATAAAATCTTTGTGTGTTTGTTTTGTGGTTTTGCTTTTCTTACATTCCTTATTTGCTTTACATATTTACATTAGTTAGTTACTTTTAATTCCACTGCTACATATTGCTTATTCACCATAAGCATTTAAGTTTTTTTTAATTAGAAGCACATATTTGCATTAGAGTATAAATTGGCCAAATTTTTTTAGAAATCTAATTCATCCCCCCTCTTGGATAGCTATACTTGGACAGCAAGTGGTATCAGAGTAGGTGCTCTATTATTAGTTGTTGACCTAACCATCAAGAGCTAAAGATCTAGACGATCCAAATGGATTCTTTGTTTAGTGAAGGCTATTCTATTGATAGACTCTCAATGCTTAATGAATCAAATTATAGTTATTGGAAAGCATGCATGTGTATCTTCATACAAGCATATAATTATAACTTATGAAGGATTATAGTTGATGACTCACACATCCCTAAAGTATTAAAAGAGCATGACAAAGAAATAATATAATAAATGCTTAGGCCTTAAATATACTTTATTGTTCATTAGATATAAATGAGTTCAATCTAATTTTTTCTTGTATTTCAGCAAAACAAGTTTGGGAGAAATTGGAAATGACTTTTGAGAGAGCCGATCGAAAAGAAGAACCAAGCTCCCAAAGAGGATAATCAAGCTCACCCCAACATATGCCTTATGGATCATGAGGATGAAAAGAAAAAGAAGAAATAAAAGAAAAAGAAAGCATTGATTAAGGAGGATCAAAGCAAAGAAGAGAAGAATGAGAAAGAAGAGGAAGGTATAGCAAGTTGTTGCCTCATGGCTCAAAATGATGAGGTATATCATGAATACTCCTCTAAATTTACTTTTAATGAATTATATGAAGCCTTCAATGAGTTAATGGATGAACATAAGAAGGTAAGGCTACAAAATAAAGAACTTAAAAAAAATTAATTTTTCTTTGGCTAAACAAAAAGATAAGATTTTAAGTGAAAAAAAAAAATTTAAAAAAAATATAAAAAATATGGCCAAAGAAAAAGAAAATTTTTTAAAATAAATTAAAACTCTGACTAAGAAAAATAATAATATAGTTAAATCTAAAAAAAAATTTAGTTAAAGAAAAAGAAAGATTTTTAAAATCTGAAAAATCTATGATTGAAGAAAATCTTAAGTTAAAAGAAGAACTTAATAAACTAAGATTTTCTGCTAAAGAAAAGAGTAAATTTGAAAAATCTCTTTTAGAAGAAAATGTCAAACTAAAGAAAGAGATTGAAATCTTGAGATTCATAATTGAAAAGTTTACAATTGGGTCTCAAAAGTTTCAAGCCATTTTAAATGATCAAAGAGCTATTTTTGACAAACATGGAATTAGTAATGATTCAATAAAAAAATAAAAGTTTAACAAAAATATGCTCAACAAAGCTTTAATTGAAAATCATTCAATTAAGTACTTTAAATATAATAAAGTTGGTAATAAAATTTTTGAATGCAACAATAAAAAAAAATGGCCAAACTTATATCAAATAAATTTGGATTCCAAAAGAAATCATGAGCTCTAACCTTCATGAACCCAAGATGACTTTGGTACCAAAAACTGGTAAGTAATTTTTGCAGGTACTCCAAGCATCCATGAAGTGAAAGAAGCAAATTTTTATGGATGGATGCTTTGCAAATGAAAGGAGCTGGATGATAATGCTTGGTATAATCTAAATTTTTCTTACATCATACCATCAATGCCTCTTTGATTGGTTAATTTTATTGCTTATTTGCTTGAAATAATTTTAGTGTGATTGATTTTGATGTTTGAAATGAGATGAATATTTAGATTTTAAAAGTTCAATATGCTCTTCTCTAAGTATCATGTTATGATATGAATTGAAATTATCTTGGAATTCAACATAATATAATAGCTTCTCCATATCAATTTTGTAATTGATAAACTTAAATTAAAAGATGCTTAATTAGATATGAATATCTTTTAATTACTAAACATACAAGTAAATCTAAGTTTGACATTCCCACTCAAAATGCTTGATGTGTTAAGTTGCATTACATTTTAAGTTTATCCTTAAAGATTTGAAATCCCATAGTTAGATCAAAACATAGAGCCAATATCTACATCCATCTTATTTTAACTTCAATTGATTTTATCCCCCAACTTGAAGAATATCTTTCACACTTGGTATAAAATTGAATTTGAAATGTATTTTTATATTTTTTTTATTATTTTCAAGCAATGAATCTAAAAATTGGTTTTTCTTTAATCCTTAAGTGGTATCAAAGTTTTAAGAATTAGTCTAAATTTTAGTTCTATTGATATCATAAAAACTTCTAAGCAAATTATTCAATTTAATTTTTAAATAATTAGTATCAAGATAATTATTATTTATTTTAAATTTCAAAGCTTTTGGTATGAAAATTTTCATAATTGCTATCAAATAGTACATCATTGTCTTACACTTCAATGCTTTATCTTTTAGCAAAAATAAAAGAATATCTTTATCTCAAATCTAATTTTGTAAAACTATATTCTTGATGCTACATCATTTGAGATAAATTCAAAAAGTTCATACCTTTTCTAAACTTAATTGCCTGGTATTTCATAAGAAAAGAGATAAAATGATCATTCCACAAATAACAAAAAGTCTATTTATAATTTATCTTGGATGATTTATCGATATTAATTCAAAATGATTTATCATAATTTAAAATTCTCAAAATGATTTGAATTTCAGATCAAGTGGTATTAAGAAAAATCTTTAGGCAACAAGTTAAGAAAAATCTTTGGGCAAGTTGTTATTTGATTTTATTTTCAAGGCTATAAAAGAAAAATTAAAGAAAAAGAGATTAAATGATATCATTCTTATCTTGAACTTTATTGTATTTTTTTTTTGGCAAAAGAAAAGAATATTTTATCTCAAATCTAGTTTTGCATAGCTTATATGATATCATTTGAGATAAAATCAAGAATTTTATATCTTTTTAAACTTGATTAAATGATATTTCTTAAGAAAAGAAAAATCTAAGTTTAAACAGAATATCTCTCTATAATTTATTTTACTTGATTTATTAATATCAATTTAAATTAACTTATCAAGATAATTTGATCTAAATTTAAACTAATTCATCTTTTTCAATCAAAAACTTTAATAATTGATATCAAATAGATCATTATCATCTTGTATTCTATTGCTTTATCTTTGACAAAAAGAAGAAAATATTCTTGTGTATAATCTGATCTGCATGAATATATTTTTGATATTATACCTTAAGATAAATTATAAGATTAGTATATTTATACTTCAAATTGATTGATACTACTCAAGAAGAGAAAAAAATATTTTTTAAAAAATTAAACAAATCTCTTTATGATTTGCTTTGAATGATATATCCAAAAATAAATTTGAAAAATGCTCTTTTTAAATCTTTTGAAGTTGATATCATGCAAAATATTTTAAGAACGTTGTCATTTGCTTTTAAAGCTAAATTTTTAAAAAGAACTTTAGTTTTATTCATTTGAGATTAGATAGCTTAGAATATGTCTTATATTTTATTGATTTATCTTTTAGCAAAAGAATAGTTGCTTTGTTGTAAATATGAATTTTCATGGTTATATTCTTGCTATTATAATATTTGAGATAAATTCTTGTGATACATGTTTGAATGATTTACTTTAATATCAAAGCAAATAAAAAGTAAATAAAAAAATAGTTTCTACATGAGTGAATGCTATGTTTATTTGAATTGAATGCATAATTTAATACTTAGTTCACTTGATTGATACTTATTCTCTTAAATTTTTTTTAATTTTAAAATAGCTTTATTTACAAAAGTAAGGGGGAGAAAACATCAAAGATAAAATGATTACTAATTTGGTATCAATCAAATTTAAAAATTAAAATTTAAAAATTAAAATTATATTAATTAAGATTAATGTGGTATCAATCAGTTATGCTTAACTTGAAAAAAAAAGGGAGAGTAACAAAATTGTAAAGCTTAAGCATGCAAATTTTGAAAAAAAAATGGTAGAAGATAATGCTAAAGAATGAATATATATATATATATATATATATATATATATATATATATATATATATATATATATATATATCATTTTAATAATCTAAATTTAAAATATGCTTATTTTGAAATACAGAGAGGGAGAAAGTTGAAAAGTAAACTAATCAAGCTATTAATATGAGAAATAAAAAAAAAATTATTGATTTGATTAAAAATATTAATGAATTTATGATCTTAAATTCTCTATCAATTATCTTATTTTGAGTCTTATTAATTTTAAATTTTTCATTAAATACTTTATAATCTTTTCAATTTATGCTTTCATGTGTTTATTTAATTTGATTTACTTGATTTAAAATGCTATCAAATTTAATAAATTATTCTTCAATATTAAAAAATTATTTAAAGTGGTATCATTAATATGCTGGTTTCATATTTTGATTTACTTGATTATTCTTGATAATTGATTGAAATTAAATTAAATTAAAAATATATTATTACTCTAAGAAATAAATTTCTAAACCTAATTTTGGAATTCATTAAAAATTTGAATTTGATACTAAATTTCTGATGTGCATTGTAAAATTCTTATGAATTATTTATATTAAAATAATTTTTACTTAAATTAATAAATTTTTAAAAAAAAGTGACTATCATTTTTTATACATATTTATTTTACTTTACTCGATATATTTTTGATACATATCTTTTTCAAACTTAATTGACTAAAATTTTTTAAGAAAAGAAAAGATTGAATATTAAATGTGCATCTTATACTTGATTCCATGGTTAAATCTTTTGAAAAGCTTTATTTCTCTTAAAGCTTAAAAGCATATATTTAAAAATCTAATTAAAAGATTATATTCATTTAAAAAAGGGGAGAGTCTATAATATTTGAATTCAAGCTAATTTTTGAAAAGAAAAAAATATTCATTCAAAAGAAAAGATAATTTCTTTGATTTACTTTATGAATTTGATACATCTCTCAATTTAATGTCTTCATATTGATTTTAATAATTTTTTCTTTCTGTTCTTTTTCATGAGCTTTTTGATATTGTCAAAAAGGAGGAGAGGTATATTGAGTATATACTTAAAAAATTAATACTTAAAAAACTCAATGAATTTCATGCTTAGAACCTTAATACTTATTATTTTGAATTGAAATATTGTTTGATATGAGTATATAAATTATGTGAAATATTAATTGGAGCTTTCATAAAGTGTACATTTATGTTTATGTATATTATCACTTCATGACTTATACTAGCCAATTTATTGAAACACATTAAATTATATTTTTATGCATATACTCAAAGTTATGCCATCATTAAAAAGGAAGAGATTGTTGATGCCATGATTAATTTTAATGATTATCGAACTTTGAGTGTTTAAGTATTTAACCAAATGTTTCAAAAATGGATGTAGGTCTTTTTAGGTTTTCAAGTTAAAATTATAATTTTATCAAGTTGGAGATCAAGAAAAAGTGATAAGAGGCAAAATCATAATTTTATAATATTAAAAAAATCTATTTTGGAAGCCTCAAGAACAAGCTTAGAAGAATTTTGACCTTTTGGAGCCAGTCCCATAACTTTTGGATGCATAAATTAGATGAAAATTAAGTTGTAGCAAAAGGATCAATCCAAGAGATGACCCCTATGTCATCCTCTTTTAAAATAGACTGTTCAGCATGCTTGGCATGCAAACTGGACTAACCCAGTTTGAGACTGAGCCGATCTATTCTCAATGAAAGCAAAAGATAGAAAGTGCAGAAAGCTAGTTTTTTAAAACCCAGGGTACTAAGCTGACTTAGCTATAAACTGAGCTGACCTAGTTAGGACTGAGCCGACCCAGTCAAAAATTGAGCCTAGTGATCGTAACGGCTAGTTTTCTATAGCTTTTTTAAACAGTCATTTCTCCACTCCAATGGCTATTTCAAGGCTTCCAATAGCTAGAACTGACCTTCAAGTGATCACAAAGAGTATAAAAGGCTAGAGAAGCATTTGAAAAGGAAGATGAAGTGGATTGAAAGTAGAAATCATTAAAATAGTGAGGTTCATTGAATATCTAAAGGAAAAGAGAGAAAAGAGAGGACCTTATGCATCAAATTTAGAGAGTTTCAAAGTGTGATCATCCTCATTCATTCAAGCTTTCTTTCAACCTTCAAAGGATAGAATATAAAGCTTTAAGAGCCATCTTTCAGCCTCTCCATCAAACTTTAAAAAGAGTTCTTTTTCTTTTTACTTTTGTGTTGAATTTTTATACTTGTATTTGTGTTTCTTTACAAGTTTCTTTGGAGGAAAGAAACTTGGGATATAGGTTGGTCCAAGCCAAAAATTGGATTGTGTAAAGATTGTAGTTGGTGCTCTTAGGTTAAAACCAATCGGGTTGATAGTGAACTTGAGAAAACTATCGGTGTAGAATTATGGTTAGTGAGCCCGGCAAAACTAACTGGATTTGTTTATAATCCTGAGTCAAAATAAATGCACTGTAATCTTGAATTATAGTGAAATACCCAAGGAGATAGCTTGGGAAGTGGACGTAGGTGTAGGATTACACCGAATCGCTATAAAATCTTTGTGTGTTTGTTTTGTAGTTTTGCTTTCCTTACTTTCCTTATTTGCTTTACATATTTGCATTAGTTAGTTGCTTTTAATTTCGCTGCTACACATTGCTCATTCACCATAAGCATTCAAGTTTCTTTTAATTAGAAGCACATATTTACATTAGAGTATAAATTGGCCAAAATTTTTTAGAAACTCAATTCACCCTCCCTCTTGGATAGCCATACCTGGACAATATTTACACTACAAAAACTATCAGATCTAAATCATATATCACATATACGATTGAAGATCTAACTAATACATGTTTTACATACATCTCATGTATCAAATTTAAACTATCACATGTATGTTTTAGATTTGATTATATTTAATATAACATCTAAAAATAAAATTCTAGTTGATCATATCAAAGAGAAAATTTATTCTAAACAATCTATTGCATAGAACAATAAAACTAGTTTAGGCATGCATGTCATATATCGCATATATGAATTTTTCTAATTAATCTACTGATTTTAGATCTAATTACATCTCATGTAATCTCTAAAATCATCATATAAAATTATAAATAAATTAAAAATTAGATCAAAATCTAATCTAAAGAACTGCAAATACAGCTCTAATACCATTTGAAGGAAAAATCTTTTTTTTTCTCATAAGATCGATCTGATCTGATCTGATCTATACCAGAATTTCAAAATTTTTATGTATATAATATGATCAGATCTGAGAGTTCTCAAATCTGATCTTTATGATCTGATATTAAAAATTAAAATTATAATAAATTATGTAACAACTATTGTTACCTAAGATCGAGTAAACACTTTACCATGACAATGATCTGGTTGCTTTTGAGGTTCTGGGTCAAGTCACGCACGTGCCCGGCCTCTACCAAAGTCCACTTAGGCTGGTTTTAGATATGCTCTCCTTTTGGATCTGATCATAAAGATCATATCTGATCTAGATTTAAAGAGCCTTCAAGATGATCTCCGAAGGCTGCGCTTTCATCTCATGAAGTAGGTCATCTCTTTGCCTGACCTTTACGCTAAGGGGACTTGGATCTTCCTCGCTATTTTGCCCAACACTTTAGGCATGAAAAAGAGGGAGGGAGTAAAGGAGGGAGGCATGGACATGGAGATTTTGGCAGTCTTTGGGCATGAGAGAGAAGGATAATGAAATCCTACGGCGCAGGGGATCTTATAGAGACTCCTGCACCTCCCTAAGTCCCAGATGATCAAGCAACTTGGCTTGCTTGATTAATCTGAACTCTAGCTTGATAAGCCACACCTAAACACTTGATCTTATCAGGTTTTGTCACCCAAAGCCAAACCAAAATTGGCACCAAAAGGAGATAAGAAAATAGGGTGGTGCAAGGCTTTATCCTCTATAGTCTTTGATCTCATCAAGACTCTTTGACCCATTCAAAATTATTTTGAATGGTGCACCTCCTCTTTTATTCTCATATGGTGCATGTTTGAAGGGAATGTGCACCCTTCTCCATGCAAAATACCAGGGGGCACGCGAAAGAACTAGATCTAGGGTTTTACAGGTAGATCTTGAAAATTTTTTCAAGATCTTACAGTGAAAGATTTATTATATGATCAAGGTATGATATTAAGTCAGAAATTAAAATCAAATAAGAAAGTAAAAGATTGATCAAATCAACCTAGATCTACACTACATCAAATGTAGGTATGAAGTTAATAGATCAGATCTATTACTTGATCAAGTTTAAATGTTCTAACTTACCGATCAAGGCTTGAGAATGAAGTCATGAGCCGCATACACATCCAACCTCTAAGAGTCATCCATATGAGCCTACGATCTTTAATCTAAAGTCCGATGCGGAAAATCAGCACAGCATGCTAGTACTATGCTGATCCTTCTTCAATGGTCGATCTGATGCTTTTTTCTTCAAAATTTGGACTCTCTAAAATATAAGAAGGAAGATGAAAGTTTGCTGATCTGAGACTCTCTTAAAAAAACTCAAAAGAAAACAGCCCTAGAAGAAGATCCTCTTCTTCTTCTCTTTTCTCTCACCTAGATATTTGGTTTGGTGCCTATGGAACCCCCATGCCCAAGGACCCTCTTTCTTTGATTTTTGCATAGCCCAAACCTCTCCCAAAGCTCTATATTTTATACAAAAATCAAAAAAAAATTCATCCAATAAATAGAGAAAAAGAAGAGTCCAAGTGAGATCAAATTTCTAGACTAGGAATATCCAAACATGGAAAGTTGTTGGGGCACCCAACTCTTGGGCACCTTCTCCATAATTTTTGGCATAGACTAGCAAGAAAGGGAGAACAAAAAAGGAGATTACTTTCATAGAATAAGAGAAGAATTAATTAAAAGAGGGGGTGGTACTCAAGGAAAGATGTTTTGGTCAATAAGGATTCTATCTCATAGAATCCTAAGCAAAACCAGATCCTCCTTTGACTTGGTCTTCCACCTAACTTCCAAATATGACTTAAGGGGAGAGAGGAGGCATAAAAATCAAGAAGAAAAAGATTTTCAAAAAAAATACCTAAAAAATAGGTATGGGGGGCATTGGGACCAAGGTGGCGTAAGGAGATAGGGAGTTCTAGTTACACTAGGACTCCTGTTTTGACTTGATCAAACATGATCTTTTAACCAAATAAAATCAAGATTAAACCAATCCAATTAAATAAGGCCCTAACCTATTTAAAAACTTAATTAAATTAAATTAAATTTTAATTTATTTTTTAATCAAATTAGAAAATTGGGTTAATCCAAGTCCTAATTAGACTAGGACTAGTTCTTCCTTGCACTTGGCTTATCCAATAAACTAATTGGACTTGATCCCATCAAGCCCAAACAAAATCTAATTAAATCATATTTAATTAGACTTAATCTCAGCCTATTGGCTTAACTAAATTAAGTCAATTAGCAATCTAATTGCTAATCAATTCTCCCGCAATACTTGCACTAGGTTAAACACCAATCATATTGTTTGTTTAATCCTAGAATGATTCTTAATCATTGATCAACCATCCGATCAGATCATAAGCTTTAATATATGTGACCTCATAGGTCTGAACCTAAGTCAATAGCATAGAAATAAATTTCTATACCAATCAAAATGATCATCTAGCAATAATATCCAACGGTCGGATAGGTCGAAGGTGTAGAACACCATCCTTAGAATCCATGAGGATATAGTTTCCATATAATTCATTTTTTTGACCACAATGCTCATAGGACACCTCAAAGTACAACGGTCAACTCTAATCAGGTTGTCCACATTGTATTTCAAAATATCAAATTCATCTAATGGATTATCCTGGCCTAGGTTTTGCTATATTAAAATATAATTATATATTCTTCTCCAACTCTTAGAGTGGTCAATTCTATCTTGATCATACTCCAACTTTGCAAGTACTTGATTATGCCCAAAAGTCTTCTATTGCTGAATTAGAAATTTAGTTAGTTCGAAATCAAAGCACAGTGAATTGCTTGCAAGTCACTGAGGTGATCTCAGGTCTAAGGGATACTTATACCTATATCCCATCAGAGACAATCTCGATAATAGAATGCTCTGGAGTTGGTTACGTTCAATGATGATGTATCCATACATCGCACCTGCATGCCATACTAGTATCTTCATACTCCTTGGTTAAGAGGACAACCAACCTATATGGAATATAGCGACCTATGCTTGATAGATGTTGTTGTCCTAATTAACAGCCTATCATTTGATCGTGAATAAATTTAAGAACTAATCGATAAATCCTCTCTTTATTAAAACTAAATAGTCCTAAGGACTTCGTCACAACAATGGAGTTTATTAGAAGATGTAAACTTATGATGAAAAAAGATGCCAAAATATTTTTTATTAATTAATAAATTAATTATAATATCTCAACCATCAATAGGCTGACGATTGGCTTTGGGACATAATTTTCAATAACTTTCAGTTATCCTAAAGTCACTCAACATAGTATCTAATACCCATCTTTGACTTATGGTTGTCGAACTCCTTGATTGCCAGGGCTTTCATGAAGGGGTCAGCTAGGTTCTTCTTTCCATCGATCTTCTGAAGGTCGATGCCACCACGATCCACGATCTCACAGACCAAATGAAAGCGACGCAGAATGTGCTTTGTTCGCTGGTGTGCCTTCAATTCTTTTGCTAGAGCTATGGTGCCAGTGCTGTCGCAATAGAGCAGGACTGGACCAACAATGGAGGATGCTACTCCAAGCTTGGTGATGAACTTTCTCAGCCATACAGCTTTCTTTGCTACATCTGATGCTGTCATGTACTCTGCTTCGCAAATAGAGTCAGCCCCTGTATGCTGCTTGAAACTTTTTTAGTAGATGGCTCCATCATTTAGAGTAAAGATATATCCCAACACACTTTTACTGTCATCATGATTAGATTGAAAGCTAAAGTTTGTAAACCCCATAATCTTCAGATCTGACTCACCATAAACCAACCATTGGTCCTTAGTATTTCTTAAATACTTAATGATGGTTTTAATCACCTTCTAGTGACTTTCTCTAGGGTCAGACTGGTATCAACTCACTACTCCTAGTGAGTACGCCATGTCTGGTCTCATACATGTCATTGCATACATAATAGACCTCACTACCGAAGCATATAAAATTCTACTCATATGCTCTCTCTCTTCAGGAGTTGCCAGACAATCCTTCTTAGAGAGAAATTTTTTGGCCTAGTGAAAGATAGCCCTTTTTGAAATTCTCCATGCTAAACCTCTTCAGCATAATTTCTATGTACGTGGATTGGGATATACCAAGCATCCTTTTAGATCTATCCCTATAGATCTTTATTCCTAGGATGTAGGATGCTTCACCCAAGTCCTTCATGGAGAACGGTGATGATAACCAGACTTTTATTCCTTTTAGTGTAGGGATGTCATTTTCGATTAAGAGAATATCATCCACGTACAAAATAAGAAATACCATTGCTGGACCATTTGCCCATTTATAAATGTAGGATTCTTCTTCGTTCTTAACAAAGCCATATATTTTTATCACTTTATCAAAATGCATGTTCCAAATAAATGGATCTCTGAAGCTTGCACACCTAGGACTCATCTGTGGATGTGAACCTTTCAGGTTGTATCATATATACCTCCTCGGTCAGCTCTCCATTTAGAAAAGCTGTCTTCACATCCATCTGCCAAATCTCATAGTCTAGATGGGCAGCAATGGCAAGCATGATCCGAATGGACTTAAGCATTATCATAGGGAAGAAGGTCTCATCATAGTCAATACCATAACGTTGATGATACCCCTTGGCAACCAAATGGGCTTTATAGGTTTCCACCTTTTCATCTACACCCCTCTTCCTTCTGAAGATCCATTTACACTCAATAGGTTTAACCCCTTTAGGTGGGTCAACTAATGTCCATACATCATTGACCTTCATGAAATTCATTTCAGATCTTATGGCTTCTAACCATTTCTTAGAGTCAGATCTCTACATCGTATCCATATAAGTGATCGGGTCCTCATCGTTCTCATCGAGTTCGATGAGATCACCATCCTGGACTAAGAATTCATAGTATCTATCTAGATGGTGGGGTACTCTACCGGATCATCTTAATAGGGTAGGTTTACTAGGCTTCGAATCTGATCTGATCAAAATCTGACTTATATTCAACATTCTGTGTCGGACTTTCTACCTATTGAACTTCATCAAGTTTAACCTTAGAGGCAATAGTTCCTTCATCAAGGAACTTCTTTTCTAAAAAGATTATCCTAAGGCTGACAAATACATTTTGTTCATCAGCATGGTAGAAATATATCCTTTGGTCTCTTTTGCATATCCTATGAATGTACACTTGTTAAACTTAGGTCCAAGTTTGTCTATAACTAATCGTTTGACATAAGCCAAGCACCCCCAAACCTTAAGGTGTGAAAGTGCTGGCTTACGCCCTATCCATATCTCATATGAGGTTTTAACTACAGACTTACTTAGAATCCTATTTAATAGATAGCAAGTCGATTCAAGTACATATCCCCAGAAGGATATTGGCAGGCTGGCAAATTTTATCATGGATCGGACCATATCTAATAGAATCCGATTCCTCCTTTCAGACACACCATTATGCTGTGGTATTTCAGAAGTCCATTGGAAGAGAATTTCATTCTCTCTTAGATATGTGAGAAACTCACCAAAAAGGTATTCTCCTCCTCGGTCAGATCGAAGAGTTTTAATACTCTTTTCAGTTTATTTTTCTACTTCACTTCAGAATCATTTGAATATTTTAAACAAATCCGACTTAAGTTTTATAAGATAGATATATCCATATCTAGATAGATCATCTATGAAAGTGATGAAGTAGACACATCCATCTCTGGTACTTGTGCTCATTGGTCCACATATATCAGTATGTACTAGACCTAAGAGCTCATTGGCTCTCTCACTTTTTTCAATGAAAGGTGACTTAGTCATTTTACTAAGAAGACAGGACTCACAGGTTGAAAGTAATTCACAATCATTACTTTCAAGAATTTCCTCTTGAGTCAACCTATTTATCCTGTTCTTATTTATATGACCAAGCTTATAGTGCCATAAGTAGATATCTGATACACTATCTAATCTAGGGTGCTTGCCAGTAGAATAGACTACATTAATAGATTATGATAACATATATACACCATTGTTTAATTATCCATAAAAAGCAGTAACACCATTCACAATGACATTATAAACTCATTTCTTTATTGAAATTTCATAATTGTTCATGGCCAAGAGGCCTACAAAAATGATATTTAAAAAAAAAATTAGGATAGAAATGACAATCACTAAGAACAACGATATGAGATTCAAATATAAGTTTCAAATTTCTAAAGCTAGAACTGGAACTGGTCTTCCATCTCCAACATTCAGGAATCTCTCACTTTGCTCAAATCTTCTATTGACCTACAACCCTTGCAACAAATTGCAAATATGGTAAGGACTACCAGTATCCAATACCCAGTCAGTAATATCATAAATAGAGAAATTGGAAGGAGTTATCATATAAATATCTTGCTCAGCAACAGCTTGCTTCTTTCTCTATCTTTTTGGATCTAGAGAGGCAATGTACTGAGGATAGTTCCTCTTTCAGTGCCCCTACTTCTTGCAAAAGAAGCATTCGACTTGACTCTTATTAGGCTTGGTCTTTTGGGTTTAAGTCTGCATAGGTGTCCTAGCATGAACATGCACCTTCTTGGCTTTCTCCTTCTTGTTCTTCTTCTCTTTCCCAAAGGATCGAGAATGAGAAGACGAACCTCCCACTAAGTTCACCGACTCCTTATGGAGTTGGTGATCCTTCTCAAAGTTCTGAAGTAACCCTAGTAATCCGTGGTAGTCCACTTCAGGCTTTGACATTCTATAATATGTAAGGAGTGGAAAATAAGACTTGGGCAGTGAGTTCAATATTGCATCTTTTTCAAGTTATTTATGCAAGAAAAATCCAAGCTTGCTCAAGTGCTCTATCAGCTCGATCATATACAATATATGATCAGTAACAGAGACACCATCCCGCATTCTAGCATTGAAGATGGCACAACTAGTCTTGTGCCTCTCAGCATCATCAGGTGTGTCAAAAGAATCCTCCAACACTTAGAGCATTTCATTTGGCTGAGCTATCTCAAACTTACGACTGAACTTGTCGCTCATTGCAGCTAGCATAATACAGCACACCGTGGTTCGATCACTGAGCTACTTCTGATAAGTTTCTCTGACTATTCCACATGCATTGTTAGCTGGCTCCTCAGATGCAGGATCCATCTGTACATATAGGATCCGTTCATGCTCCAAGATAATCTTCAACTTTCAAAATTAGCTACCAAAGTTGGGTCCCACCAACTTATCATTGTCCAATAATGATCGAAGCAATAGAGAAGTGGCCATATCTGCACAAAAAAAAATTAAAACCTAATTAGTAATTGATTCATTAAATCTAAAGATTTGAACTTTAATCAAAAGATTTCTCCTACTATTTTATTCGAATTGGTAGCCTCTACCTCCAATTCAAAGAATTACTCTAATTTCTTAGTGGGTACTAGAATCTACATAAATTATACACAAGCCCAACTTTGGTTGGCCCACCCATGTACATCTAAGGATAGGTTCATAATCAATTATTTCATCAAATAATTTTTAGTAATTAAATTTTGCCCCAGGCCCTGATCAGTTGGCTTTGGTCTTCTAAAAAAAGGATCCAGTTAGGTCCAACCATTAACATGACTATACTTGGCCCATCCAACCAATGAATGATTAGGCCCAACTTTGGTTGGCCCATCTGACCACCATTTAGAAAGATGTATCCAAGAGATCATAAAATAAATGATGATTCCATCAACCGATAAGCACCAGGCCATTGGGCCTCCAATGATTATCCAATTGATGGATCCATTATCATCCACTTTAATGGAAGGCTATGATCTAGTTATTTTATAATTATTTTATTTTAGGGATCTAATAATTTTAAAAATTTTATTTATAGAAGTGAGTAGGTCAGATTAACCAGCTTGTCATGATCCTCCCACTAACTTCACCAAGTCAGCTTAAGGGAGACCATTAATAGGCTGGTCTAGGGGCACCTAAATTAATCAAACTGATTTACCTAGCTGACATGGATCAGCTCAAATTGTTAAGCAATCCGATCAAAACATAATCTCACCAAGAGGCCAGGTAAGTTCGATCAGTGGAAGGTTCTGCCAGGCTTGCTTTAGACACCATCAGAAATGGTCAGATAAGTGGGCTACCAATTAAAAACAATTGGTCTAGTTTACCTTATACACTAATTGATTTAATTAGTTTCAATTAGATCAACCTAATAATTCATGCTAGACCGTGTAGCCAAGAATCAAGTCCATCTTGGGTCTTGTTAAAGATATGGACTTGACCAACTATAACTATTGTAATTGATCTAGAAAATTCTTGATCTAATCTAAGACAATAATTGATTGAATTTAGTCAATTCTCTAATTAAGTTCATTCTTTAATCTAACCCTAGGTCTAACCCAATTAATGGATCTAATCCCCACTAACCCATTTATCCCAATGTGTTATGATTTGTATCTTAGGATCTTCAATTCATAATCCTAGATTCTAATCAATCAACTTCTTAATTCTTAATTAAGTTTTGGGCTGAGGGTTGTGGTTTGGCTTTTTGAAAATAGTTTTCATGTTTGTAAAATATTTTTATAACATGGTTCTATCAACCAAGTTGCATGTTTAATTCATAATCAATATGCAAGTAACATAAACATGAATCTACTTTAGATCTAATCTAAATAGGTTCATATAATTAAAACAGTTTCAATAATAATTAATCATAAATCTTTCTAGATCAAATCTAACATATTTATGAAGATTAAAATTAGATTAAAATATTTTTAATCAAATCATAAAATCTCTTAGATCTAATCTAAAATTTTATTATTAATATTTTAGATCAGCAAGTACTAGGACAATCTATTCACTATAAGAGGTAAATCTTACAGTAGGACAACCTTATGACAGTCCGTACAATCTAAAATATTTTATTTATTTTTTTATTTATTTTTAAATTTAATAATTATATTATAAATTAGATCTAATCTAAGAAATAATCTAGACATGCATAAAAATCATGTAATAAGAACCTGGGCTCTGATACCAATTGAAGAAGCCAGATCTAAGATTTTATAGATAGATCTTGAAAATTTTTTTAAGATCTTACAGCGAAAGACTTAAATAAATTAAATATTTATTTAAATAAATATGTAAATACCTAGATCTTAGATCTATTACATGATCAAGGTATAATATTAAATCAAAAATTAAAATCAAATAAGAAAGAAAAAGATTGATCAAATCAATCTAGATCTACACTACATCAAATGCAGGTATGAAATTTATTGATCAGATCTATTACCTGAGCAAGTTTAGACATTCTAACTTACTGATCTAAATTTGAGGATGAAGTCATGAGCCACACACGCATCTGACCTCTAGGAGTCATCCACATGAGTCTACAATCTCTGATCTGAAGTTCGATGTAGAAAATCAGCACAACCTGCTAGTACTGTGCTGATCCTTCTTCGATGGTTGATCCGATACTTCCTTCTTCAAAATTTGGACTTTCTAAAATATGAGAAGAAAGATGAGAGTTTGCTGATCTTAGACTCTCTCCAAAAAACTTAAAAGAAAGGAGGAGAGATTGAAAATAAAACAGCCCTAGAAGAAGATCCTCTTCTTCTTTTCTTTTCTCTCACCTAGACACCTAGATTGGTACCTATGAAACCCCCATGCCTAAGGACCCTCTTCCTCTAATTTTTGCACACTCCAAATCTCTCCTAAAGCTCTATATTATATGAAAAAATAAGAATAAAATTCATCCAATAATAGGAAAAAAGAAGAGTCCAAATTAGGTCAAATTTTTAGACTAGGAATATCCAAACATGGAAAGTTATTGGGGTGCCCAAGTCTTGGGCACCTCCTCCATAATTTTTGGCATGGACCAGCAAGGGAGGGTGCATAAAAAAAAAAATTATTTTTATAAAATAAGAGAAGAATTAATTAAAAAAAATGGTGATACTCAAGGAAAGATGTTTTGGTCAACAAGGATTCTATCTCATAGAATCCTAAGCAAAACCAGTTTCTCCTTTAACTTGGTCTTCCATCTAACTTCTAAATATGACTTAGAGGGAGAGAGGGGGTGTGAAAATTAGGAAAAAATAGATTTTCCATGAAAAATACTTAAAAAATAGGTATGCAAGGCGTTGGGACCAAGGTGGCGTAAGGAGATAGGGAGTCCTAGTCACACTAGGACTCCTATTTGACTAGGACTCCTATTTTGACTTGATCAAATAAGATCTTTTAATCAAATAAAATCAAGATTAAATTAACCCAATTAAATAAGGCCCTAATCCATTTAAGAACTTAATTAAATTAGATTTAATTTTAATTTATTTTTTAATTAAATTAAAAAATTGGATTAATCTGAGTCCTAGTTAGACTAGGACTAGTTCTTCCTTACACTTGGCTTATCCAATAAACTAATTGAACTTGATCCAATCAAGTCCAAACCAAATCTAATTAAATTACTTTTAATTAAACTTAATCTCAGTCTATTGGCTTAATCAAATTAAGCCAATTAGCAATTCAATTGCTAATCGATCCTCCTGCAACACTTGCACTAGGTTAAATACCAATCATATTGTTTATTTAATCCTAAAATGATTCTTAATCATTGATCAACCATTTGATCAGATCGTAAGCTCTAATGTGTGTGACCTCATAGGTTCGAACCTAAGTTGGTAGTATAAAAATAAATTTTTGTACCAATCAAAGTGACCATCTAACAATGATATCCGACGATCGGATAGGTTGAAGGTATGGAACACCATCCTTAGAATCAATACGGATATAATTTTCATATAATTCATCTTCTTGACCACAATGCTTGTAGGATACCTCAAAGTTCAACTATCAACTTTGATTAGGTTGTCTATATTATATTTTAAAATATCAAATTCATCTGATGGATTATCCTGGCCAAGGTTTCGCTATATTGAAATAGAGTGATATATTCTTCTCCAACTCTTGGAGTGATCAATTTCATCTTGATCACACTCCAACTTTGAAAGTACTTGACTATATCCAGAAGTCTTTCATTACTGAATTAGAAATTTAGTTAGTCTGGTACCAAAGCACAGTAAGTTGCTTGCAAGTCACTAAGGTGATCTCAGGTCTAAGAGATATTTATACCTATATCCCATTCGAGACATTCTCAACAATAGAATACTCTGAAGTTGGTTACGTTCAATGATGATATATTCATGCATCTCACCTGTATGCCATACTAGTATCTTCACACTTCTTGGTTAAGAGGACAACCAACCTATATAGCATATAGTGACCTATGCTCGATAGACGCTGTTGTCCTAATTAATAGTCTATTATTTGATTATGAATAAATTTAAGGACTAATTAATAAATTCTCTCTTTATCGAAACTAAATAGTCCTAAGGACTTCATCACAATAATAGAGTTCATTAGAAGATGTAAACTTATAATAAAAAAAGATGCTAAAATATTTTTCATTAATTAATGAATTAATTACAATATCTCAACCATCAATAGGCTGACGATTGGCTTTGGAACATAATTTTCAGTAGCACATGCTCCTAGAAATTCTCCAGGGGGTGCATGCCCCTTCTCCCTTAATTCTTGCATCATGGATCAACCTTTGACCCTTATCTTATTTTCATCTTATGAGATTTAAGACAAGCCTTAATCAAGTCCCATCCAATGGAATTAAGATAAGCCTTGATCAGGCTAGGACTAGATTCAGTCAGATCAAGATGAATCCATACAAAGTTTTCGATATAGTCATGTCCAAATTTCATCTTATGATTTTAGGATAAGTCCTGATCTCATCAGAACAAGCCTTATTTTATTCAGAACAAGCTCCAATCAAATCAGGACAAACCAATATAAGGCTCAATCATGTGCTAGCATGATTTTCTTGAATCTAATTGGATCTAATCTAAATCAATCAAACTAGGTTAGTTCAATTGATAATAATTAGACCCAAATCCTTATTTTTATGATCTAGTTAGGTTTAATTTTATATGATAATGAGACATATCGTAATCTCTATCATCGATATCATCGAAATACCTTTCGATGAGCTAAAACTCTTTTGATTTATCCAATTAGAATAATCGATTATCAAAACCATTCTAATTGATCCCAAAATCCATTAGAAATATCGAAAAATATATGGTGGCAACCCATCAGAATCAAATATGAATCTCTCAGTATAGCTACCTGTGTGATTGAATTCTTTTATCATGAGCCCCGACAGGATTAGGATTAGGTTGAATTTATCAAACCCAATACCCATCATATGATTGAATTATTTGATTCAAGTCCGATGTGAAACTCTAATTAAAAACTCTTTTTCTATTATATCACACTGCCATGGCCATGAGCATAGTCATGAGCTTAAGAACTTGATCTTATGATTATTATAGGACTTTTCTTCTACCGAGATTGATAGATCCCATCTTGGTGTATTCCAGTTTCTACAATGAATATGCTATAGCTAACATACACCTCAGGGTTCCGAATGGCTAGCAAATTGAGTTATGATACAGTCAAAACTATAACACACTCAAGATGAACTATCGATGTACTTCAAATCAAAGAATTAGATACACAACTATAGCATCGAGCTAGTCATCGACGAGAAAGTAGACTCTCTTATGACTGCTCAAGATGGTCATGCTCAATATCCTCATTCTCAATAAGTACATATACTCTCGCTCCAATGTCTCCACACTATAGACTCAAGACTCATCTACTCTAAGAAAGCGATCGTATACCAATCTTCCAGATCAATCACCATCCTCATGATGATTCTACGATTGTAAGCCGTTTATGAGTTAATTATGAAAATACAGTCTTAAATTTTTAATTCTCGAAAACATATATTACATACCTATTAACTCAAAGAATATATTATCGACACTTTATACATAATGTGATAAAAAAAATCTTTTATTAATTTTAAGTTAAAATTATAAAAATGCTCCTAGAATGTGCATTTTAAGTGTCAGCCAATCTACCTTTTAGGGCACACATCTAACAAAGTATTGGATGCATGCTGATCCACCTAATGATGCATCCGACTTATAAAGATATGATGAACACCTAGCATCATGACGTGGATGACTTGAGATGAATGTTATGTACATCACCATCATCATCGATAAATGACCGATTACTTAAGATCGGCCCTTGCATGAGATCAATATTATCGGTGTTATACAGACACGGTCTACAATCTCAGATGAGGTCTGCATCATTGGTATAACTACCGATGAGTTGATTTTATTGACCTTCAATCGATCTCACTTTATTTTCACTCTACTTCTCTACAAGTCAAACTACCATATAGAAGATACGAGAAACTCTTGGCATACGGATCATGCTGAGTTGATATTTAGTTGCAACGATAAATATTCCTTCTACTCATAGAAAACCGACACTGCAACCGACTGTTGACAATCTAATACTCCGGTCAGGTGGCCTCTAATGGCCTGACAAGCCCTCTCCAACAAAAAAGAAAGAAAAGGAGGAAAAGAGGACTCTCTCTCGGACTCTCTTACTCTCTAGAGACTCTAGTGATTATTCTCACTATTTTTTTATACTATTCTCCCTCTCTTTTGCAGGTGATTAGGAGACTGTTTCGTCTCAACCTACTCTAGTTCTTCAAGGAGTTTCAATTGTCATCCACGTTGGAGAGGTGCAGCAACAAGGACCACTTGCACATAGGAACTTTAAGTACCTAATTTGTAATCTATTAGTTACCATAGCTGAAACAGAGGATCAGCCTCATCTTGCCATTAGCTCATTTTTGTTGGTATATATCCAGCAATTATTCCATGTGCTTACGTTATTCTGGTTTCGTTATGCATTGACTCTCATTTTTACCCAGAATGGAGGAAAACTCTGGCATCCTGGGGCTTCCACTATTATCCTGCATCACTAAAGGAGGAATCTAAGCATTTGAAGGCTGATCGTAAAAGTCGGTGAGCTTAAAATTATGGTTCTTATTTAGCGCCAGCTACTAGTGATATCTCCATGGTTTCTGGAGACACATTAGCTGTGACTTGTGCTAAAAGGAGCACCGCATAAAAACCAGCCTCTTTAGCACATGGTACATTCGACCCTAAATTTGGCAGGAGTTTTCTGGCAATTCAGGTTCACTAGTATTGAAGGTGCATCTGTAACAGGGGTTCATAGAAGGTTAAAAAATATAATCTTGGTTTCAATATGTGAACTCAAATAGTAGTATAATATCAAAGATACTACTGGAATTGGAACTGTTTCCAAGTTAAGGTTATGGAAATCCAAGCCTAGGTAGATGCAGGAGTTCCCACACCATCATAGAAGGTAACAAGATTCATGTCTAAACTGACTTTAATCCTGGTGCTTCATGGAATAGCAAAAATTCATAATTTCATGTCAACCATCAACTAGTGATTCTCGTCCAGATCAAGGGGAGTAATTTCGGTAATGTCACAAGCTTGGATGTTTGACTTTCTGAAATATCTAGATGGAGCTTGATGTTGTTCTTGATTATCTTCATGCTTTTGGTTTTTGATAAAATTGTTATAGATTCAAGAGAAGTTTTGAGGTAATTTTATTCTATTCTAAAGTATGCAATAGATCTGAAATTTTAGTAGCAGAAAGGACAGGATTGTATGTGCAGGGCACGACTTTAAATTGAAAATATAACTCGTTTTACAAGGTCTCTGTAATTGGCTAAAATTGCTTTCATCTATTTGTCAAATAGGAGTCACATATTTTCATCTACACGTCACAATTGGTATCATCTTAATTTTAGACATAACATGATTCTAATCCCTTCTTAATTTGAGTTGTGTGTTTAAGATAAAGACCTTTGATACATATGGTGATAGGATGAATGTGGTGGTTGTTATGATAAAAGATAAATTCTCTTTTTTATCTTGTTTGTAATTGAGCAGGAGATATTACTCATCTTAATATTGCATGGCTGTCTTGATCGGTGAAGCTTGTTACAATTAAAAGATATTCTATGGACTTGGTCACCAACCCTTTTAATAATAATTCGGAGTCCTTCCATCAGGATTGCTCAGAATGGGAGATTGAGAAATATCGGTATTGCAGATTCTTCTTTCCATGTTGCAATAATGTTTTAAGGTCACGGAAAAATGATTTTAGCTACTTGTAAGTCATCATATTGCATATTAGAATTACTAGAGCAATAATGCCATGATTTGAATATATGAGCTAGAATGTAGATAAGTTTTTGGTTCTTATATTGTAAAATTTATAATGCTTTTTGATATTTTGTAACCTTTGGGATGAAATTTGGGTAGATGTCTTGTATCGTATCAAATTGCCTTCCTAAGAAAAAAGGGTTTGAGGGCGTGAGCCAATTTTTTTTGCTAAATAGTCCATAATTATTTATATGCGGATCATAAGAAAAAAATGTGCAAACCACTAGCTCGTGAATTCTTAAAACAAAATCATCGACGTAGATCAAGCCACATGTCCGCTAAGATTCTCCATCAAGTTCTTTCAATTCTTTAATATCAAGCATCCGAGATTATTAATCCGAGAATCAGAAAACTTCCACGAACTAAAATGGCTCCCGATTCGCACAATCGGGCCCCACATAATTCGTCCGCTGTTTATTTCGTGCCCGACCGGTCCGCCGCCGACGGAGTCTCGTTTCTTCGTTTCCTTTTTTTGGTAAATAGTTTCGCTTTACTTGTGGAAACCTTGGAGCATTGCCAAAGTTTCCCCCAAATAAGAGAGAGTCATCGTAAAGGGGACTCAATTCACTTCGGGATTCTCGGGCACGAGATGGAAACCTGTCTCGATTGAGGCAATATACACATTCAATCAAAGTCTTAAACCCACTTAATTATATTATTTAAAAGATTATGAGTTGATTATTGGCTGTAAGATACCCATCCAATCAATCAAGTCCTGCGATTCCTTTCCTAATAATACCACCAGATCCTCACAATGATTTCCTACCTTAAATTTCAAGCCGCGGTGAGTCACCGCGCCAATCGAATCCCCTCTTTTTATTCTATAAATACGTACCGTACGTGCAAGTCGACGTTCCCATACCCCCGCCACAGACTAGCTACCCTACCAGCCGCCGGCATGGCTAGGAAGAAGGTGAATCTGGCATGGATCGCCAACGACTCCACCCGGAGGGCGACCTTCAAGAAGAGGAGGAAGGGGTTGTTGAAGAAGGTGAGCGAGCTCTCCACGCTCTGCGACGTCAAAGCTTGCCTCGTCGTCTACGGCCCCCAGGAGCCCCTTCCGGTGGTGTGGCCATCCGTCCATGAGGCGATACGACTCGTCGCCCGATTCCGGAGCATGCCGGAGATGGAGCAGTCCAAGAAGATGATGAACCAGGAAGAATTCCTCCGGCAGCGCGTGGTGAAGCTGCAGGACCAGCTCCGGAAGCATGAGCGCGAGAATCGCGAGATCGAAACGACGCTGCTCATGTACGAAGGCCTCGCCGGGCGGAGCCTCCACAACGTCGGCATGCAGGAGGTGACGAGCCTCGCGTGGATGCTGGAGATGAGGATGAAGATGGTGCAGCAGCGGATCGAGATGCTCAGGGTGCAGATGGCCGAGCCGTCGAGCCACGTATTGCCGGCGGCGCCGCCGATGGAGGGACTCATGTCGATGATGGAGATGTTGAGGGCGCAGATGGCCGAGCCGTCGAGCCAGGTGGTTCCACCGCCGGCGACCATGCCGGTGATGGAGATGGTGGGGACGCAGATGGTTCCCCCGGTGGCGCCGATGCCGGCGATGGAGATGGCGGGGGCGCAGAGCGCCGAGGCGTCGAGCCAGGTGGTGCAGCCGTCGGCGCCGCTGGTGCAGGGACCGATGCCGGTGATGAAAGAGAAGACGGCGATGGAAGCAGCGATGGAGGCGCTCCAGAGGCCGAACTGGTTTGGGGACGTGATGAATCCTTATGGCAACATGATGTATGGTGGAGGCCAGCAGGAGATGGTGCAGCCCTACATAGACAATATCAACCCATGGCTTGACCCCTACTACTTCCCCTTTAACTGAAGATGCATCTCTACTGCTACTGCTACTGCTATTGCTATTGCTAGTGTTTTTACTTTTTAATCTTCGTCGAGTCCTTTGCTTTTTTAGTGAGAATAACTCTAGCCTGACTTCTTTATCTGGTTGTTTTTCGTTAGGGTTTGTTTTGTCCCGTTCTTCCTGGGTATTCTCATGTTCATAAATAAATTTATATCACGAAAGGGTTTCTTCTATTATTAGCTTGCTCCATCCCTTCGCTCTCATATTTCTTTTTAATGCTGAACTGAAGCAATCGAAAAAGATCTACGCCCTTGGATGCATGTCCTCCTTGCGACAAGGAGGTCTTCTTCCTGAAGGAACTCGGACTCGGTTTCCTTCGGAAATTTACCCATGAGCTGGCCGATCTCTATATTTAAATCCAAAAATCACGGAACCACTATTACCAAAATTAAGGAAGTGACTTGGTAGTATGAGTACTGACCCACCGATCCGCGGAACTTTCAGAAATTGGCGCTAAATTTTTCCAAAGGCTGAGCTTATTACTTCTTCACGATCTATTTTTAATCAAATTATGAGTGCTATACATCATATACATGGCAAAGATCCTTTTCAGTCCATCATTTTCTCAAGAAAAAAAATGAAAAGGAAAAGAAAATATTCATTGAGTTATATCATAAAAGGTAGTGAAATTTTCGTAAATTATATGACTATAATCTTGCGCCATTATTTGCTGATACGGTGCAAACAAAAACCGTTTTTATCGTTTTCTCCTTGCATGAGCAGAATCTAGTATTTGGGTGGCTGTTTATTTGGGTTGATAAAGAGAATAGATTAGTCTTGACGTCAGATACATTATACTAACGAAGATATATATATATATATAGTAGATGTTATGATATCCTTATGCATTTTTTCAATCTTTATGAGGTCTACTATGATTTTGAAAAATATTTTTCCCACCGCAGGCCATGTAGCTTCGTGAATATCAAGGGCTTTTGTGTGGGGCTGGAGCATCGCATTCTAAAATTTTTTTTTTTCAATCTAGCCTTATGTCAGAGTCAATCATCATGGATGGTGTTCATAGAGCTATACCATCCACAATATAGAAGAATTTTTTCTATAATTTTTTGTAAATGGACGGGTGAAATGTATTTGAGTGCATGAAACTGATCATGGGTCATAGGCTTTTCTTCAATTCTTATTTTTTTATCCACCATTTCCAAATTAAAGCAAAAAGTAGATGGCTGTTGGGGGACTCCAACAGCTACAACAAAAGCGATCAACTTTAAAGGTCTTTGATAGTATAGTTGTAAAGGTGTTCTTATAAACAAATGTTTTATGGAGAATGGACGTCATTATTAGTGAAACCAATGTGCTACATAGAAAACATTTATTATTTCTGCTTCGTGATAGCAAATATTTAATATTTTTGGCTATTATTCTGCAATCTAAGAGATGAAGACATGTTCTAAATAAGATTTGTCTGCGCAAATAAATTGACAAATTCAGAACATATGAAAACTGTCATGATACATTGAAAAAGATGAACGTTGATAGTTGTCTACCATAAAATTGCTAATTTGGTTAAAAGCAGCAGATTGTCTCTTTGTTGAGTGATATTAACTTAGACATCCAGCATTTGACAGATGATAGTCATGGGTAGCAATGCATAGATGGCATGAACCTAAGCCCATATAGAAGCAATACATTCATGTTATAATAATTGTAAAAGTATATGTGAAATTGGGCTTGTGTCGGTATTCACACCCCTCTATTAGCGATCAAATTAAGGTACCGTGTTTGAGTCTTGGATGGTGTATCCCTAGGCATTTGGGTCTAACTAATTATATTATGGATAGCTCTTCACTTCCCTTTTCTCAAAAAAAAAAAAAAAAAAAGGAAAGAAGAAACTAAAAGGAAGGTAAGTTTGTACATGAGAAAACATACTAGCATGTGCGATGCAAGTCAACTAGGGGGACAACACATACGGCGATGGATAAACAAGCAAACGTAAATTCTAAAACTTCATAAAAAGTAGAAGAAGAGCAGAACATGCAGCGGATGTGGGAAGGGGAAACTCACGGCATAATATGTCAGACAAAAAGCAAGAGAACGTGCACATACATACATCATGAAAGCTAAGAATTCATCTACATAGCCTATATAAGGATTCATTTAAGTCTATAAATCTCGAAGACCAGAAAGAAATTCACAATGCATAGCTAAGGGGTCAAATAAGTCCATAACGGTGTCGAAGAGTGAAAGGAAGTGGTAGAATGCAGATAATTTCCTCTAGCTGTAGGCAAATCTACAATGATCAAGTTTTTGAAAGAGAGATGGTAGACGTAACCTCATAGGAAACAATCTAATTGACCAACTACCAATATCAAATTAGATTTTATTTAAAAAATTAATTAACCATCAATTGAAATCGGAAATTTGATCTTAATAATAAATAGAAGGGAAAAGATACATACATACAAACATACATACACCTATGGGTGTGCATATATGTATGTGGTGTGTGTTTATATTTGTGTGTGCATACATAAGTATACATACACAATATATGTACTAATAAATGTATGTGATAGTCATCAAGTATGTGGGCCGAAGTAATTACAAGAAAGATGGGTCTCCTTTTTCCCTTAAAAAGTCTGTACATACATACATACATACATACATAGTATATGTGTGTGCGCGTGCGTATAGATGACGTACTAGCTATTTAAGTTGAATATTTTGAAGACTCTTCATGAAGAAAGCCTCAATGGAACCTCCTCGAACAACTACACAGGTTTGTGAAAAGTGGATATTATGTAAATCCGCTTAATTATTGATTTTCCAAGGGTAGGTCAGATTTATTTTCCATATAAGGATACACACAGGTTGACCGTTCTACCCTAGATTTAAGTATGAGGCAGATGATAGTCTTCATGTATATCAAATATTTGAAGGTTCTGTTTTTAAGAAATAAGAGTCACCATGTTCTTGAGGAATAAAGATGTTGAATAAACTTTTATGCCGCGCATGTCGGATCTAGATAAAATATCTTTGCATGAAAGTAATCCAATCTGGCACGTGCGTGTATGAGATTAAATCTCATATCACCAGGAACGATCATATTTTAAGATCAAAAATAAAATTTTGTAAAGCATATGAAGATCATATCTTTATCTTTGTGCGGATAGATCTTCACCATGATATGATGATCGTGATAATTTTCAAAGTCCCTCAAAGAGCCGCACATATGTCCAATCTCTATAGGTATCCACTTGGAATTAATGTAGGACGCTCCTCTTCTTCTTGATCCTTTTTCTCCAAGATGGATCACATGTACTTGATCAGCCTTCTAGAATAATTCTTGATCGGCGTAATCTTTCTTCTCTTTTTCTTGGCGTAGATTTGAATCGCCCAACTCCTTGACTATCTAGAAGGAGAAAAGAAGAAAGAATACTTTCTCTCTTAGATGTGTGAAAGAAGAGACATCCAAACCTTTTGGACGTGAGGGAGGAAGAAAAGGTTTGAGGAAGAGAGGGCGAGAGAGAGGGGATGGAGAAGGTGGCATAGATCTATTTTTAGCATAAAAAACTAGAAAGATTTGATTTCTTTATAAGGGATTTAAATAGATCCAAGAGTCTTTCTGCTTTAAGGCTTTGACTTTTCAACACTTTAAAGTAGAAGGACTTCACCCTAGCACCCCTTCTTGCTTATCTTATGCATGTACAAAATTAGATGAAGGGGGCGCCAACTGTTGGCGGCCCTTCATACCTATCCAGATGGGTGTGCACCTCCTGGATCTCATCCAAAAAGGGGGTGTGCACCCCTCTATCTCCAACCTTCATGCAAAAGCTAGATAGAGGGCATGCGCCCCTCTCTCTCCAACTAATATTCACGCCAATCTCAGATGAGAAGCCAACTATTGGTGCCCCTTCTCCAATATCCATGCCAAAAATTAGATGGATAGGGCATCCAACTCTTGGTTCTCATTCTTATCCAAATAGCATGCATTGACTTGGTCAAATCGCTATCCAATAGGCAGACCAAGTTCAAGAGGATTTAAATTTAACTATGTACTAGCATGGTATTCCTAAGCCCAATAGGATTTCTCTAAATCCTAACTCAATTGAGACTTTACAAGCCCAATTTCTCAATCTTAAACCAATTCTCTTTTATGTATGACCTCATAGGTTCAATTCTATTTGGTAGTGATGTTAGATGAGTGCCCTGAAGCCAGATTGATCGACACATTATATATACTTTCTAAGGATATTTTTATAATTTTGACTTAAAATTAATAAAAAATTATTTTCTTCTATCACATTGTGTATAAAGTGTCTGTGATACATCCTTTGAGTTAATAGGTATGATAATTCGATCGTAGGATCATTACAAGGATGATAATTGATTTGGAAGATTGGTGTACGATCATTTTCTTAAAGTAGATGAATCTTAAGTCTATGATGTAGAGACATCAGAGTGAGAGTATAGGTACTCATTGAGAACGAGGGTACTGAGCTTAACCATCTCGAGTAGTCATAAGAAAATCTACCTTCTCATCCATGACTAGCTCGATGCTGCAGTCGTGTATCTGGTTCTTTGATCTGAGGTACATTGATAATTTATCTTGAGTGTGTTATAGTTTAACTATACCATAACTCGATCTCCTAGCCATTCCGAATCCTAAGGTATATATTGGCTATAGCATGTTCATTGTAGGAACTGGACTGCACTAAGATGAGATTTATCAGTCTTGGTAGAGGAGTAGTCATATGATGATCATAAGATCGAGTTCTTAAGCCCATGGCTATGGCAGTGTGAAATAATAGAAAAGAGTTTTCTATTAGGATTTCACATCGGACTCGAATCGAATGATTAATTCATATAATGGGTGTTGGGCTTGAAGAGTTTACCTTAACTCTAATTCTGTCGAGGCTCATGATAGAAGAACCCAATCACATGGATTGCTGCATTGAGAGATTTGTATTCGATTCTGATGGATTGCCACCATATACTGTTAGGTATCACTGATGAATTTTGGGATCAATTAGAATTATCTTGATGATTGATGATTCTAATTGGATGAATCGTAAGAGTCACTACTAAAGAATAGGATTACGATAGTGCATACTATGACTATGGTTTTGAAAATTGTTGTCATAGGATCTATGACAGTGGTTATATAGAACCGTTGCTATGATATGATCTATGGCAGTGGTTATTGTCAACCGCTGCTATAGGTTGACCTATGGCAGCGGTTATATAAAACTGCTATCATAGATCGATCTATAGCAGTAGTTTATAATAACCGCTCTCATAGGTGACCTATGATAGCGGTTAATTAACCGCTACCATGCATGTCGGACCCATGGTTACGGTTAGCAATAACCACTGCAATAGATTAAAATCTATGGTAGTGGTTAGATATAACCGCTACTATAGGTCTGATTTATGATAGTGATTTTGTTTAACAGCTACCATAGGTTCGTCTATTGCAGCGGTTCATTATAACTACTATTATATTCTTGTTTTATATTTTTTTCTAAATATTATATAATTTTAAAATTTAATACACATCTTCACTGTTCATTATCTTAATAATTATTATTAGAGTGTCATCACAAAAGTTTTTCTCGATCCGATGGTCCTAGCTTCATTGATCAGTGAAATTTGATTTCGATGATCATGAATGACGACATGATGATCTGATAGATGAAAACCATCGATAGATTCAAAAATCTACAATGATGATCTTGGTGCTATTTTTATCATACTATTAAAATTTTATTTCAATCGAATATCGTTATCATGATCGATTTAGTATAGGATGATTTCAGTTGTTAAATGAGAAATAAGTGCTCAAAAGACCAGACGACATTCGATTATGAGATAACTTTTAGATAAATAATCTTGACTACTACTTTAATTATTTTTATAGTGGTGATCATAAAATATAAATCATATATGTATGAATTATTCATGTTAAGCAAATCTTGCAACAGCTCAAGGATAACTACTAAAGAAGTTTAAGAACTGGTATTGAGCGACGTATAGTTTTGGGTAGTTCTTAGATTTATGATTTAAATTATACAATCACCACCATAAAAATGATTAAAGTAGTAGCCAAGATTTTTTATTTAAAAAATTATCTCATAATCGATTGTCGTCTGGTACTTTGATCACTTATTTTTCATTTAACGATCGAAATCATCCTATACTAAATCGACCATGATAATGATATCCGATTAAAATAAAACTTTGCTAGTATGATATAAATAGTACCGAGATCATCATTGCAAATTTTTAGAATAATCAATAGTTTTTATCTATCAGATCATTATGTAGTCGTTCATGACCATCGAAATCAAATTTTATTAATCGACATAGCTAAGGCTATTCGATCGAGGCGATCTTTTGGGATGACACTCTAACGATAATTATTTAAATAATAAATAATAAAAATAAGCTTTAAATTTTAAAATTATACCATATTCAGAAAGAAATAAAAATTTTATATTGGAATCTATAGCAGCGGTTAGCAAAAATCACTGTTATAGGCCTATTGCAGTGGTTGTTAACCGCTGCTATAGTTTTGACCTATGACAACGATTTTATAAATCGCTGCCATAGGTCCAGTATAAACTTTTGGTTCATGCCAAACCTTTCATCTTTCCAACATAAACTTTTACTCTCTCTCTTTCTCTTCTCTACTCGAGCCCTAGCTACGCTTCCCATCGCCGACCTGCCCCTCCATCGACCTACCCCATTGCCAACTGCCTCCTCGCCCACCTCCCTCTATCTCTCTTTCTCTTTTCTCGCCTTATGCCTAGCTACAACCCTGCGCCGGCCTGCTCGCCGCCACCTCCTTCCTCAGCCCTGCCGTCGGCTTTAGCTCCCTCGGCCCCTCCCTCGACTCCCTTGACTCTCTCCCTCCCTCAGCCTCACATCAACTCCCTCCCTTCGCTACTGCAGGCGCTACCTCCTTGCTCGATCCTGACCCTCCGCTAGCCTGGCTCGTCGCCAACCTACCCTACCAGTGTTCCCCTTTGGCCCTACCTCCCTCAGCCTCGGCCCTGTGCCCCACCCCGCCACCCCCTTTGGCCGCGCCCCACCCCACCATCGGCCACCTTCATCGGTATAGATTAGCCTCACTATTTTTATTAATTAATTTATTGATTAATTTATTAATTTATATTCTTTGGTGCTTAATATATTAAATTTATTGATTGAGTGATTTTTGATGCTTAATGAATATAATATTAAATTTATTATATTATTGATAAATTATTTATTATTATATTTATAAATTAAAGTATATTCTTAACTTAATATTATATTTTAAATTATTAAATTTAATATTATTCATAAATTATCTATTATTTTATATTAATAAATTAAAATAATTCATAACTTAATATTATATCTTAAATTATTAAATTTAATATTAATAAAAATATTATATATATTATTTTTTATTTTATTATTTTTTATAATATTTATTTTTAAAAATTAATTTTTTTATAAAGAGGCTATGATGATTTTTGATGAAAAATAGTTAATTCTAGGTATGATTTTATTGATGTGGAGAACTCTTATTTTTTTCCTTCTTCTATAAATATTTTAACAATTCTAAATGGCAAGACGATCTTGAATGGCCAGCGACTGTTTAGCGGACAATCATTTGCAGTCGATTTGGTTTAGTTGTAGTGGATACCGATAAGTTCTATCCTAACTAATTTATTGCTCTTAACTAATAAAAAGTAAAATTATAATTTATTACTTTTTTAATTATTTTTGGATGTAATTCATGTTGTAAAATTTATTGCATAATATTTTTTGGGTTACTATTTATATCTTTTTACTTTTATTTATTATATTGCATAACCGATGGACCCATCAATTGATTAGTGTACATAATCTTCGGCATCCGTACATTTATATATTTTTTGTATAGATAAAAGAATTATGTACAATGATCAATTGATTATCCAATTTGAATAGTTTAAAAATTATAAATAATTTTATAGATGATTAAAGTAATCAAACGGTATGCTAAGAATTTTAAATAAAATTTTAGATAGCATTTTTCTTTTATTCTTCCTACATGCGAGAACTAAGGAGAAATACTGTCCAAATTTCTTTCAATTTTTATTGCGTATCATTTGATTACTGTAACAAATCTATAGAATTAATGCAATTTCTGAATGGAATAAGATCTATCTTTATCTATTTATGGATGATAGGATGTATTTAATTAGATATATATGAAATATCTATTTGCAGTCAGTTATGGCTTATGAGTTGTTTATAATGTATTGGTATATAATTTAAGTTCTACACTTGATTTAATTGCAATATCACTATTTTTAAAATGGATAGGGGATGGATAAAGTTTAGTAGGCTTTCGTCAGAATATGAGACTGAACTTCAAAAACTTTTTTATTTTAGTATAAAAAAATTTGAAAATCATAGACTTATCCAATATCCTTGTAAGAAGTATATGGATGGACCATGGCTCCCTCATCAAGATGTAAATGATCACCTCACTATTTATGGCTATAAAGCTGGTTATAAAATTTATTAGGATCAACATGGTGAGGGCAGGCTGCAAGAAGGCGATCAATATGATGGAGGAGTGGAACAAATATTTTTTGATATTTTTTTATTTATTGGCCATAATGATGGTGCATCTACGTCCATGCTTGATCCTATGATTGGTGGAATGACAAATAGTGAGGATATGAAGAAGATCTGCAAGTTGATGGAGGATGCTAATATTCTATTATATCCCAGATGTGAAAAGATGGTGAAGTTGGAGTTCTTAATCCAGTTGTATCATGCGAAATACTCCAATGGGTTCAATAATAATGGAGTGAACTGCATATTAGAGCTTTTGGAGGATATTCTTCTAGACGATGCACAAATTTCAAAGAATCATTATGAGACATTGAAGATTATTGAATAGTTGGGCTTTATTTATACCAAGATATATGTATGTTCCAATAATTGCATGCTCTATTTAGAGGGGAACATCAATCGAAATGAGTGCATGAGGTACAGTGTATCAAGATGAAAATAGAATAAAGATGGCACGTCGACCCATATATCTCAAAAGTTGATATGATATTTTTCTTTAATTTTGAGACCATAAAAGTTATTTATGTCAACAAGAACATCAAAGGATGTGTATGAACATGAATACCATCCAGCTGATAGAGAGGCATGAAGAGGAATGAACAAAAGATGATGCATTAAGTCATCCAGCTGATAGAGAGGCATGATAGAAGTTTAATAAAATACATCCCAATTTTGCACAAGAGATACGTAATGTGAGGTTGGGCTTGTCGTGCGATGGTTTCAATCCATTCAAATACATGAATACCATCCACAGTGTATGGCCAGTGTTTATACATGTTTACAACCTTCCACTATGGATGTGTATGAAAAAATCCTTTGCTTTTATGAGAGTGCTCATTCTTAGATCGAATGTGATAGATAATGATATTAATGTCTATTTGTAGTCTCTTATTGCTGAGCTGAAATAGTTGTGGAGCATTCGAGGTGTTCCAATTTTTTATGCTTTGATGAATGAATCATTCTCTATGCATGCAGTGGTTCTATGAACAATAAATGACTTTCCAGCTTATGTCCTAATATCAGATTGGAGCATGAAAGATGAGCTAGCATGCTCAGTTTGTGAAAAAAACATCTAATCTAAAAGATTGACACATCGAAGGAGCTTTAGCTTTATGGGGTATTGACATTTTCTCCATCGAAATCATCCATATAGAAGAGATGCACGCTCCTTCAATGGCACTATTGAAGAAGGTGAGGTGCCTAACCGAATGTCTAAAAGTAAAGTGTTAAGAGAGTTGAATGGTCTTAATGTTAAATTTAGAAAAGATGATCGATTGGTGGTAACAAGAGGAAGTGTCGATCAAAGAAAGATGACACATATTTTAATTGGAGAAAAAAGAGCATCTTCTTTAACTTGCCATATTGGGAGATAAATTTATTGTGCTGCTGCTTAGATGTAATGCATTTTTTAAAGAATGTGTACGAGCTCCTATTGACAACAATCTTGAACATCAAGGATAAGATCAAGGATGATTTGAATTTCTAATTTAACTTGAAAGAATGGGATATTAGAAAATTACTCCACCCGAAGCTGGTAGGAAAAGAACAGTGGAGGCTCCCCCATGCATGCTATGTTATGAATGCCTTCGAATGGTCCATATTTTTTCATGTGTTGGAGAATATAAAGATCCAAGATGGATACTCAAGCTGAAGAAAATTGCGTAGGATTTAAGCATGCATTTTTAAAACTTTTTTGAATAAAATAGCAGCAGAAGTAAATATTAATCTAAAATTAATACTATGCATGCATTGATCATATCAAATAAACTCCACTCAAGATCTAAACATGCTAATATATGATAGAAAAATAAAATGCATTCGATCAGCAAATCGAATCTGCTGATCGATACAAGTTTAGAACTCGATACCTTTTCATGGGATGCTGATCTCTCTGATCTAAATCCATCAAAAGAAGTTGTGATGTTATGCTATAGCTGTACACTCATTCGGCCTCTATGGATGGTCCACACAGAGCTCCTAGTCCTGACCAGCTCTACCAGAGTGCTAGCTCCTTGCCGGGAACTTCAATGGTTGATCATGATCGATTCGATCGATCATATACTTTATGACTTTTTGGATACTCTAGAAAATTAAAAGACAAATATTAGAGGATGATGAAGAGGTTTTTCAAATTTGGTGGTGATCCAATGCTCATAGCACTCGATCTCTCCACCCGAACCTAGATTTCCAAAACTAGGGTTTCACTCGATCTAAAATTTCTGACACACTAAAAATTCTATCACGCCCTGTCTGTATGGAGTTTTTCTATGAAATAAGTTTTTATGAAAAGATGACTTTTAGATCTATAAAGTCTATTTAGATCATATCTAAAAATTGGATATCCTTTTAGTCAAAAATCAGAAGAGAAGAGAGGCATGAGAGAAAAGTAAAGTGCTATAGGACCCTACTCACCTTCACTTCAAGATTTTTTTCATCCAAAACTAATGCCTAATCACTCTAAATTTTTACCACATAATTCTAACCCCTTCTTCTACATGCACAAAAATTCTCATAATTTATTACCATGAATACCATGGGAAAATGCATGGAAAGAGATAAAGGTCAAGTGGTTGGGAGGTTTTAACCACTCACTTGATTTCAAAAATCAAATGAGCCTCTTATTCTTATCCAACGCCTCCTCCCATGTGTTTAACATGCAAAAGGACTCTCCTTCTACATGTGCACATTTTTTTTCTTCAAAGAATATTCAACAAATAAAAGAGAGGGCGTGGGAAGTAGATAAGGTTGGATTGGTTCCAACCTCCAAAAAACTGAGTTGAATTCAAAACTCAACTTACTTTGAACCGGTCCAACCCTTGGACTAGATCAAAAGTAGATAAGAGAGGGGGCACAGAAACCTTCTGGGCAAGAGAAAAGATATGTATAAAAAGTTTTGGGCATGGAACAAGAGTGGAAAAGTCAAAAATGGTGGGAGCATGGGAGAGTTTGAATTCAAACTTCATTTGACTTGGTCCTAATTGGTTTCAACCAAACCAATTAATCTAAACACAATTAGACCAAGTTATACCCAACCAATTAGGCTTAACCTAATCCAATAAAATTCTAATCAAATTAGAAATTAATTAGGCCAGATCCTGATCAAATTAGGGTCAAAACTCCCATAGCGATTAGGTCATCTCATGATTTGATCCGGTCAAATCCAATCGAATCAAATTCAGTCAGACTTAATCAAATCCTCATCACTTAATCAAATTAAGCTAATCAGTAATTGAATTGCTAATTAATCCTTCAAAAATATCTGAGTCTAAATCAGATAGGTTGCTAGGCAATAGAGTCCCATCAACATAAAACTCCTGAAGAGTTCCAATCTAGTGGGACTCTTGAACCCAATGTTCCAAATGAATAAAACTCATGATCTTAGAGTCTTAAACCAGTGGGACTCCTTATCAGAGAGTCCTAGATGAGCAAGACTTAGAGTTTCAGTCCTGTGGGATACTTGGTCATAGAGTCCCAATCCAGTGGGACTCTTGACCACATTGTCCTAGGTCATCAAGACTCATGATCAGCCATCAGATCAGGTAGGAACTTCTTATGTGTGTGACCCAATAGGTTCAAATCCTAAGCTATTAGCATAAGAACTAATTTTTTGTACCAATTAATATGACCATCTAGTAATGGTACCTGATGTCTAGATAGGTCGAAAAGTGGCAATGCAATAATGACGAACCTATAGAATATGGTTACCATATAATTCATCCCCTTGATCATGATGCTTAAAAGGACGATCTAGGATTTACTATCAACCCTATAATTCATCCATATTGTATATCAAAATTTAGCATCCATCATATGGACTACCCTGATCAAGGATTTGCTAAATTGAAATACAGCGATGCACTTGCTCCAACACCTGGAGGGATAAATCCCATCTTGACTCACACACTGACAAGCCAAGTACTTGACTGCATCCAGTAGCCTTTCATCATTGAATTAGAAATTCAGATAGTCCGGTACCTAAGTACAGTGAGTTGCTTGCAAGTCACCATGGTGGTCTCAAGTCTAAGGAATACTTATACCCATATTCTTTAGGGCTAATCTTGATAGAAGAAAAGCTTCAAAGTTGATCACGTTTAGTGCAGATATACTCATACATCTCACTTGCATGCCATGCCAGTGTCTCAACACTCCTTAGTTATAAGGACAACCAACCTATATGGTACACAACGATCTATACTCGATAAATATTGTCATCCTAAATAACAACGTATCTTTTGATCATAAATAATTTAAGGACTAAATGATAAATCCTCCTTTGTCAAATCTAAATAGTTCTATGGACTTTATCACAACATAGAAGTTTATTAGAAGACAATAAAATTTATGATGAAAAATATCAAAATAACTTTTATTATTTGATAATTCATATACAAGTACAATATGTAGCACAACCGTCAATAAGCTGACGATTGGCTTTGGGATATATTTTCAATACAAGCAATATATCAAAGCATGTGAATAGTAAGGATGTCAAACTTAGAAGATTGAAGACTCATGATTATCATGTGTTGATGCAAAAATTGATCCCAATAACTATTCACCGTGTGTTGCCAAAAAATATTAGAATGACTATTATTTATTTTTGTAATTTTTATAGAGATATTTGTGCAAAGAGGTTGCTTAAGAAAGACGTAAAAAAAATGAAGGCAAGGACGATGACTATATTATATGATCTAGAGAAGATATTTTTATCATCATTTTTCATGGTTATGATGCATCTCACCGTGCACCTTATGAGAAAAGTTGCACTTGGAGGTTCAGTGTTCTATCGATGGATGTATCATACTAAGAGAAATATTCAAACTTTAAAATCTTATGTAAGAAATATAAATCATCCGAAGGAATCTATAGTAGAAGATTATTTGAGTTAAGAGTGTATGAAATTTTGTACCATGTATTTAAACAAGCATGAGATACATCGTAACCAGCTAATGAGAAATTAGGATGATCAGTATGAGATAATTAAGCCTGCATTTGAGTCCATTCCATAGCCAGATAAACTTTCTATTTCATACCGCCTCATTGATTTGAGCATTGAGGAAAAAAATATGGCACACTACTACGTGCTTTTCAATTGTGATGTCATTAAGTTGTACATAAAATGAGTCACTCAGTCTTATTTATTTCATAATAATTATAAATAAATACTCAATTCATCTAAATTTATTCTTTGTACATGCAACAAATATAAGAAGATCATAAGAGAAAAATATGGTGCTCTAAGTATATGGGAGAAAAAAAAATGTACAACACAGAATTCCTTGAATGATTCAAAGATCATGTAAGTGATTACATATTCTTACCTTGTACAACTTATTTGAATATATTTACTAATTAATTAGGTATCATCTCCTTAATTAGATGTGGAGATTATCGTTTGATGATATAAGCCCTAAAGTGCGTGCTCTTTCAATGGATCCTAATTGTACCATATGTGAGTACAAATAGCTTATTATTAATGACTACAGATTTAATATTCATAGTCGATCCATAAATATGGCAATATAAAATAGTGGTGTGATGTTGAGTGCTACCACTGGATGTTATGCTAGCTCAAGGGATTCACAGCTTGGTACAAAGGATCTGAACTATTATGGAATGATGGAGAAGATAGTCATCTTGGACTACTATTCTAAAGGAAGGATTGCATTAATGAAATATGATTGGTTTGACACCATGTCTCAGTCAGGGATGAAAATTGATGAGTGCAGTTTTACTCTCATCAACATGCAACGCCATCTTCGCACTGAAGAACCGTATATGCTTGCCTCCCAAGCTAGTCAACTCTTCTACATTAGTAATCTCTTAGAGCCTCAGTAGGATGTTGTTGTGAGGATGGTACCTATGCATATATTTGATGATATTGAGGTTGATGACGATATTGGACCATGCATACAAAGTGCTCTATTATCGTCCACAACGTTCCAAGCATCACCTAGCTCTGATACCAAATTGTAGACCCATGATATTGCTCGAACGCCAATTATCCTTGACATCATAAGCATCCCAATACCATATTGCGGAAGCTTCTGATTTTTAGCACGGACCTGAAGAAACCTATGATATTCTCTATGGATAGCACACCACAGATCCTCCACTTGGATCTATGATGGGGCACCTCCCTCCTTAGGCTTGAGGAAGACGCCCCCTTCTCTAAGGCTTCTTCAAGAATCCTAGGGCGACAACTCTAGAGAGAAGAGAAGAAGATAGTTGAGAGAGAAAAGGTCTGTATTCCATAGCTTTCATAGCCTTGATGAAATCCTAATACAACCTATGTATTTATACATAGCCATTAGGCCTGACCAAAAAACTCCTCGACTAACCCAATACATGAAACCACTCACTAAGCCCATGTACACTCATGTCTCCCATGCTCTCATCCTCTAGATCTAGACCCGAGCTATACATGAATTAGCCCCCTTAAGACCTCTCAAACTAGACCTTAAGACCCCTAGGATCATCCCAGATCCTAGCCCAAAATAGATTCTCACGTAACTCTGCCCATGCACTGAGTCGGCTCAGTCTCAGCACTGAGTCGGCTAAGTTCCACTGGGTTCGCTCAGTCTGAAACTGAGCCAAACCAATCTTGTGCCGTGCCAGCAGTCTCGAATATGCAGCTCTCTATTTTGTCTGTGCTCTGAGACTTAGTCGATCCAATTTTGGACAGAGCTAGCTAACCTACAGAAAATCTTCTTTCTGCAGTCTTGATTCTCCGACTTAGGTTCCTTACTTCACATTGTGTTCCAGATCTTCGAAACACCAACCAAGCCCCTGAAATCTCTGAAGCCAACATTCTGACTCCTTTCGTGGCCTCCCAAGGCTTGGGAGCATCACAAATCCTCGTAATCCCTACCTTGGTGCCCCAAGCCTTAGCAAATCCCTCGACAATGTTTTCTTGCATGATCTCACTGTCCCTACGCACTCGACTGCCCCTTTTGCAATCATCGCCTCCACCAATCCTCTTTAGCTATTGTGCACCCTTGAGGCCTTTGAGATGACCATCTCCACCACTGAAGATTTGTGCTTGTACCTCTGCACCATCCTAGAATTGTAAGATCCCTTCTGCTTAGCAGTTACAGCACTATTTTTGGACTTCCCTGGAGAACCCGCAGTGTTCCTATACCAACAATCATTGCAAATCCTGACATGATCTCCTCAGAACTATGTCTATCCTTCTGCACATGCCGCTCCATCTGAAACTGTACATCTCTGGCACTAGTGTTAGGATATTGATCCTCCTGCATCCCTCTACTCTAAACTCATGTTAAATTCCTCTTCAATTATGAAGCCACCTCTCCGAAGCTCCACCTATATCCGAAGTCCATTTGATGCCATAGAAGCTGACTCTGTCATCAAGTTCCTTGCGGTCAACCATCCAATGTCATACTGCTGGGCCTACCACTATACCTCGAACATCGTCGCTATTCCTTCAAATCCTCCACGCTCTACGGACACCTTCGAAGCCATCTTGGATACCTCCACAACCCATGGGCACCTCCAAAATCTAAGAGCTCATCCAACTCTTTTGAATCTAATGACTGAATCTTAGAAAATTTCATCCTAGTCCTTCTCTTCTGCACCTACATCAGCCATCGCTTTACTTGCGCTTGGAGAACCATCCTCCACCTGAATCATGACTCTCCTTGGTGCCCCTGTAGAAGAAACCTGATCCATGATACTCCTGACTGCCTGAGACCTCCTGGCTCTCCTTGAGACCTACTTCCGATCTTCCTGAGATACCATTAACACTCTCTGCTAAGATATACTCCTCGGCTGCTATACCACCAAGCCTCTCTCAGCCTCGTACCTCTAGAAAAGTGCTCCTACACCACTCCAGCACTCTCTGACTCATCTCTATGCCACTCTACAGCCACCCAACCCTAACCTACTGGACCTTCATGGATCATCCATCTCCATCACTCCCAAGGCTTCATAAATTCATGCTTTGGTCGAACCACTGAATACATCTCCGACTACTTTCCCACCTTCTAGATACCGAAGGATGTATAGTCGCTTCTTCAATCTTTCTTTGATCATTACCCCTTGAAAAACCTCTCTGCAATAGCCCTACACTATCCATCCTTCTAGAGAACCCTGATGCTCTCTACTAAGATACCTCTCTCGACTGCTGCATCACCGAGCCTCTCTCAGCCTTGTATCTCCAGGGAAGTGCTACTGCAGCACTCCAACGCTCTCTGTCTATCACATAACCATCATACATCCTGGCCTTTCACCAAGACCGATCAGTAAATCATACACCAAATTCTTCCACTTTGAGAAAATTTCTTTCCATTAATCCTCTCAACCTCCACCTTCAGCTCGCTGCTCTTGGTTGGCCAAATCACAGCAATAACAAAGATAGATTTGAGTCATACTATGGAATCCTTATGCAGATTTCTGATTTCATCTTGTACGACTTCTTCTTCTTTTCTATGCACCATCAGGCTCTGAAACTTGGCTCTGATACCATATTGTCGTCCATAACATTTCAGGCATCACCTATCTCTGATACCAAATTATAGATCCATGATATCACTCAAACACCAATCATCCTTGACATCACAAGCACCCCGATACCATATTGTGGAAGCTTCTGATCTTTAGCACGGACCTAAAAAAATCTATGACGTTCTCTATGGGCAGCACACCACAGATCCTCCATCTGAATCTGTGATGGGGTGCCTCCCTCCTTGGGCTTGAGGGAGATGCCCCCTTCTCTAAGGCTTCTTCAAGAACCCTAGGGTGAAAACTCTAGAGAGAAGAGAAAAAGAGAGTTGAGGGAGAAAAGATCTATATTCCATAGCTTTCATAACCTTGATGAAATCCTAATACAACCTATGTATTTATACATAGCCATTAGGCCCAATAAAAAAACTCTCCGACTAATCTAATACATGAAAGCACTCACCGAGCCCATGTACACCCATGTCTCCCATGCTCTCATCCTCTGGATCTTGACCCAACTCATACATGAATTAGCCCCCTTAAGACCTTTCAAACCAGACTTTAAGATCCCTAAGATCATCCCAGACCCTAGCCCAAAATAGACCCTTGCGTAACTCTGCCTGCGCATTGAGCCAGCTTAGTCTCAGCACTGAGCCAGCTAAGTTTCACTAGATCGGCTTAGTCTAAAACTGAGCCAACCCAGTCCTGTGCCATACCAGTAGTCCTGAATGTGCAGCTCTCTATTTTATCTGTGCTCTGAGACTTAGTCGATTCAATTTTGAACTGAGCCGACTAACCTACAGAAAATCTTCTTTCTACAGTCTTGATTCTTCGACTTTGGTTTCTTGCTTCTCCTTATGTCTCAGATCTCTGAAGCACCAACTAAGCCCATGAAATCTCCAGAGCCAACACCCTGACTCCTTTCGTGGCCTCCCAAGGCTTAGGAGCACCACAAATCCTCACATGCTCCTCTAGGACAAAACTTACCTGGAGTATATTTGATGATACTAATGTTGATGACGATGTTGGATCATACATACAAAGTGCTCCTTTAAGATAAAACTTATCTAGAGCTATCGAGGTTCAAAATACATTTGTCAATAGCGATGGTGATGTCCATATTGTAGATGACACTAGGTGATGATTTCAATATTTTGGTATAAATATTAGAGTCTATTATTTATTGATGTTATACTAATATTATTGTTCAACATGTTATATGGGTTATTGTTCATTAACATTGCAGGTCATGATGGCACCGAAACACTATCTCACATAGATCGAAATGCCTGATATACGGTGTAACTCTGCTTGAAGGAAAAAAGAACCCTTCGCATCATGTACTATAATTTATTGGGTATCTACGATGAGCTCAACCTATCCATGTAGACATATCAGAAAGAATAATCATCTAGATTGACTAAAATGAACTTTTATAAATCTTAACATTAATTTTTAATGCAATATTCTTTAGATACTGCTTATTTTTCCTATTAGATATGTGCTTTGGTAAGCAATATTATTAGTAATGCTGCTTACCAAAGCATGTATTGTTGAGAATTGTATCCTAAAGCAAATCATCTAGGTTATAGATAGTTAAGCTAAATATAATTATACTTAAATTATTAATAAATAAAATTATTATTTTGGTTTTTTCATCACTTTGTGCATCTTTCTGTAATGAACTCTTCTGTGATGAAGTCCTTAGGACTATTTAGACTCAACAAAGAAGGATTTATCATTTAGTCTTGAAACGTATTCGCAACGAAATGATTTATTGTTACCTAGGACAACAACGTATCGAATGTAGGTCATTGTGTGCCATAAGTGTTGGTTGTCCTCTTAACCAAGAAGTTTGGAGATACTATTATGGCATGCAAGTGAAGTGTAGGAGTACATTTCACTGAACATGATCCAACTGCAGAGCTCTCTACTATCAAGAGTTGCTCATAAAGGATATGGATATAAGTGTCCCTTAGACCTGAGATCACTATGGTGACTTGCAAGCAACTCACTACACTTGGTTTATCGGTGTGTGAGTCAAGATGGGATTGACCCCTCCAAGTGTTGGAGTAAGTGCATCACCGTATTTTAATTTAGTAAATCCTTGATCGAGATGGTCCATGTGATGGACACTGAGTTTTGAAATACACTATGGATGAATTTTAGGATTGATAGTAAACCCTAGATCATCCTTTGAGCATCGAGGTCAAGAAGATGAATTATATGGTAACCGTATGCCATAGGTTCGTCATTGTTGCATTATGACTTTTTGATATATCCGGACGTTGGGTATCATTGCTAGATGATCACATCGATTGGTATAGAAAATTAATTTTTATACTATCGATCAAGAATTTGAACCTATGGAGTCACACATAATAGAAGTTTCTACTTGGTCTGATGGCTGATATTGAGTCATAATGACCTAGGACTCTATGGTCAAGAGTCCCACTAGACTGGGACTTTGTGACCAAGAGTCCCACTCGATTAGGACTGAGTCCTTCATGTCCGAGACTCTCTGATCAAGAATTCTGATGATCTAAAACTTTATGGTCAAGAGTCTCACTGGACTGAGACACTATGATCAAGAGTCCTAGTGGACTGAGACTCTGAGTCCTACTCATTTGGGACTCTCTGATCAAGAGTCCTACTAGATTGGCACACTATGATCAAGAGTTTTAGTGAACTGAAACTCTAAGTCCTACTCATTTGGGACTCTTTGATCAAGAGTCCCACTGGTCTGGGACTCTATGATCGTGAGTTTGATTCGTTTGAGACACTGGGTTCAAGAATCCCACTGATTTGGGACTCTTCAAAAGTTTCATGTTGGTAAAACTCTATTGCCCAGAGACCCATCCGATTGGAACTCTATGTTTATTGGAGTATTTATTAGTAATTTAATTTCTAATTAGCTTAATTTGATTGAATGATGAGGATTTGATTAAGTTTGATTGAATTTGATTCGATTAGGTTTGACTCGATCAGGTCATGAGATGACCTAATCGCTAAGGAAGATTTGATCCTGATTTGATCAGGACCTAAATCTAATTAATTTTTAATTTAATTAAAATTTTATTGATTTGAATTAAGCCTAATTTGGTTGGGTTAAATCTAGTCTAATTGGTTTAAATTAATTGGTTTGGTTGAAACCAATTAGGACCAAGTCAAAGGAGATTTGAATTTAAATTCTCCCTAGCGCCCACCATATTTGACTTTTCCACCTTGACCACACCCTCCTCTGATTTTTGCATGAGATTTCTCATGCAAAAATGATTTTGCACCCTTCCTCTCTTTTGCCTTTGACCTGGTCCAAGGGTTAGACCAATTCAAACTAAGTTGAATTTTGAATTCAACTTGGTTGGTTTGAAATTTGAAAAACCTAATCTCTTCCTTATCTCCACGCCCCTAAACTTTTTGTCGCATATTTTTTTTGGTGATTTCTGATAGAGGGCAAGTAGAAGGAGAGTCTTTCTGCTTGTCACCCTCTTGGATGAGGCGTTGGAAAAAGATAAGACCCCATTTGAATTCAAATACTAGAAGTTGGTTGAAACTAGTTTAACCAATCTTAACCTATCCACTCCATACGAAATTTCCACTGATTTTTCATGCAATAAATTATGAAAATTTTTGTGCATGAAGCCTGAGGGGTTACCTTTCTGTTATAAAAATTTGAAAATGATTGGGCATTATTTTTGGGTGAAAAAAATTTTGGAGTGAAGGTGAGCAGAATTCTATAGCACTTTATTTTTTCTTCATGCCTATATTCTCTTCTGATTTTTGTATCTAAGGACATCTAATTTTTAGATGTGATCTAAATAAGGTTTATATATTTGAAAGTCATCTTTCTATAAAAACTTGTTTCATGGTAAAACTCCACACAAAGAGGGCATGAGAGGATTTTTAGTGTGTCAGGGTTTTTGGGCTGAGTGAAACCCTAAGGTTGGGACCCTAGGTTTGGGTGGAGAGATCAAGTACTGTGAGCATCGGATCACCACCAAACTTTAGACATCGACACATCATCCCCCATATTACATGTTTTTATTTTTTAGAGTATCTGAGAAATCAGAAAGAAGAAGATCGATTGGATCGATTGCCATCAGCCATTGAAGGCCCTGGCAAAAAGCTAGCACTCCAGTGGGGCTGATCGACACCAGGAGCTTCGTGTGGACCAACCATAGAGGTTGGACATGTATGCAGCTATGGTGCAATATTAGAGAATTATTTAGTGGATTCAGATTATAGAGATCAGCTATCCATGCATAGATATCGAGTTCTAAACTCATATCGATCAATAGATTCGATTTGCTGATCAATCATATTTAAATTTTAAATTACATATTAGCATGTCTAGATCCTGAGTAGGATTTAAATTGATTAAATCAATACATGTAGTAGATTAATATTTGATTAATTTTAGTTTTTATGGATTTAATTTTAAAAATATTTTGAAAATACATGCTAAAAATCTTGCTCGATTTTCTTTATATATCTCGTAGGAAAAACAAGCAGTATCTAAAAAATATTGCATTAAAAATCAGTGTTAAGATTTGTAAAAGTTCATTTTAGTTAATTTAGATGATTATTCTTTCTAATATGTCTATATGGACAGGTTAAGCTCATTGTAGATATTCGATAAATTATAGTACATAATGTAGAGGATTTCCTTCCCCTTCAAGCGGAGTTGCACCACATACCAAGCATTTCGATCTATATGAAGCTCTACATCGAAGTCGTAGGCAGAGCATACTGCATCCACCTTCGCATCAACGCATAAAGACCACCAGCATCTACTCCACTGATATCTAAGCTCTAGCTCCTCCAGCTCCACCTCCTCCAACTCATGCTCCATCTTCTCTCAATGATGATGACTTAGATGTGGATTTAGCAGATATTTGATGCATTTTTTTGAAAAATATTATAATAAATTTTATTCAGTAATAAAATTTGACCATTTCAAAAATATTATCATATTTATAATATTTTCTTATATTATATATATTTAACTATATTTATTAGGTAAAAAAATAATTTTTTAAAATATTTATATTTTTTTATTATTTAAAATCTACGACAGTCATAGGCATGTCAATCATTGCCTAGATCATGTGCCAACTGATGTAATAGGTCTATCGTAGTGATTTTGTAATCGCTGTCGAAACTATGGCAATGGTTCTTTGAACCACTGCCATAGATTCTATAGCAACGTTCCATAATCTCTACCATAGTCAATCTATGACAGCGGTTACATAACCGCTACCATAGTTTCTTTGGCAGCAGTTAATAAACTGCTATAATAAATGATATAGCAGTGGTTTCTGTTACTCCAAGAATTGATTTTGGTGATTATAAAGCATTTGAGGGGATTACTAATGAATTTGGCTTGGAAAAAACTTTTTATATTTCAGGGACAAAATCATAATTTTATTAAGTTTTGATCTGAGAGCCTCAAGAGCAAGTATAGAAGATTTTTGATCCTTAGAAGATAGTCACATGATTTTTGGATGCATATTTTGGGAGAAAATCAAGTTTGAAGCAAATGGGTCGACCCCTAGGTCTACTCACGATGAAATGGGCTATTTGGCACATTGCTTTTGTGCCAAGGGTCGACCCCAGGATCAATCTCTACTATTTCGAAGGTAAAAAGTATAGAACAACTGATTTTCTGAACACTATCTTAGAGGTCGACCTCGAGGTCGATCCTTGTGCCAGAGGTCTGAAGGAAAATCTTAATTTTTTGGATCAGATTCATTCAGATCTGATTGGATCGAGAGACATATTTCAAAAATTCTCCTCTCATATCCACATCAGATCTGACACTTTTTAGATCTGATTTATAATCTGATAGTTAAAAAAATAAAACTAAATTAATTTTAAATTAATTTTTACCTTGATCTTGGGTAATCTGATTACCCATTGATGATCCTGTGGAAGCTCTAAGGTTCTGGATCTAGCCACGCAAGCGCCTGGCCTCTACTGAAGAAAAATTCTGATTTTTCGGACTAGGTTGGTTTAGATCTGATCAGATCAAGAGATATATTTCAAAATTTTTTCTCTTTGATCTGGATCAGATCTAGGATGTTTCAGATCTAATTTTTATTATTTTAATAATTAAAATAAAATTAGATAAATTAAATCAAATTTAATTTAACATGAAGTGGGTAATCCTATTATCCGATGATGATCCTGTGAGCAGCAAAAGGTTCTGGATCTAGCCATGCAAGTGCCTGGCCTCTACCAATATCTACTCAGACTGGATCTGGAAATCCTCTTCTTCTCTATCATGTCTTCAAAAATCAGATCTAGATCTGATCTGAAGGATCTTCAAAACTCCTTTTGAAGATCAGCAGTTGTCCTTTGTAGCAGTGCAGCCTTCTAGCTTTCAGTCGCCTTTCTCTCATCTGGATTGCACCAACCAAGGTCCAAAATACTTTTGGATGTGGAGAGGAGAGGGAGAAGGTGGGTTTGGCATGGAGGAAGAGGAGAGAGGCAGCCTTGGGGCATGGGATTTCAATTCTCCAATCTTAATTTGAGTTGGGCGCAGGGTCTTATTTATAGACTGTCTGTGATCCAACTCCTCTTCTTCCCAACCAATCACAACTCTTTGTGAAATCAGATCTAAATCTGATTGGTGGGAATAGAGTCCCCTAGATTCCTCCTTAGAGGGTGCCTAAGACCAGTCAAAGTTGGTTCTTAGGAGAACTCTAATTGGAATCCAAAAAGGAGATGGAGTCCCTATCCAACAGGGACTCCTGGGCGCCTCCAACTTGGGCACACGCCAAGGGTGGCGTGCGCCCTCCTCCTTGCCAGGTTCTGGCAGGGGGACAGGCCCCCACCAGCTCTCCAATAGGTGCATGACACATGGACAGAAGTCAAAGTGTCAATGGTCAACAGTTTGACCAGTCAAAGGTCAACTTTTGACCAAAGTCAAAGGATGAGAAATGGCAGGTGACCAAAAATGGTAGGTAATGTCTTACAAAATAAGACAACCTTTTCTGACTTGGACAAGCTCCAGTCAGACAAAGTGAAGGCCTCTGATCGAGCACAAACTCCTTTGGCTCAGTCAGGACAACTATTTATGATAGTAAAAGAAGAACGTTAGGTTCAATCGAGTGCTAGCACGATTTTCTTGAACCTAATTGAATCTCATTCAGATCAATTGAACTAGGATCAGTTCAATTGATGATCACCAGATTCAAACCCTTATTTGTGTGACCCAGTTAGGTTCAGTTCTATATGGTAATGGGATATGTCATGATCTCTATCATCGACATCATCGAAACTCCTTTCGATGGATCAGAACTCTTCTGATTCGAACAGCTAGAATGATCGATCATCTAAATCATTCTAATTGCTCCCAAAATCCACCAGTGACACCTAGCAGTATATGGTGGCAACCCATCAGAGCTGAATGCGAACCTCTTGGTGCAGCTACCTGTGTGATTAAGTTCTTCTATCTTGAGCCCCGATCAGATTAGGGTTAAGGTGAACTCGTCAAACCCTAGTCTTCTGTCATATGATGTAATCATTCGATTCAAGTCCAATGTGAAAACCTAAATAGAAACTCTTTCTATTATTTCACTCTGCCATGGCCATGGGCTTCTGGACTTGATTCTCATGATCATCATAGGGCTGCTCCTCTACCACCGAGGTAGATAGATTTCATGTTGATGCAATCCAGTTCCTACAATGAACATGCTATAGCCAACATACACCTCAGGGTTTCCGATATGGCTAGGAGATCGAGTAATGGTGTAGTCAAACTATAACACCCTCAAGGTGAACTACGATGCATCCTCAGGTCAAAGAACCAGACACACTACTGCAGCATCGAGTCAGTCATTGACGAGAAGGTAGACTTCCTAATGACTACTCGAGGTGGTCACGCTCAGTGCCCTCGTTCTCTAACGAGTACCTGTACTCTCGCTCTGGTGTCTCCACACCGTAGACTCAAGACTCATCTACTAAAGAGAAGCGATTGTACACCAACCTTCTGGATCAATCACCATCCTCGTGATGATCCTATGGTCGGGAGCATTTTATGAGTTAATAATGATTATTCATGTCTTAAATTTTCAACTCTTGAAAATATGAATTATCATTACCATTAACTCAAAGGATGTATCACAGACACTAAATACACATATGTGATAGAAAATAACCCATTTTATTGATATTAGTCAAAATTATAATTTTGCCCCTAGAAGTGTATTACAAGTGTCAGCCAATTCTGGCTTCTAGGGCACATATATCTAACAATCTCCCACTTATCCTAAAGCCAATTGGCTACAAGTCTAAGTCCCATCTTCTCAAGGTGGGCTTCGATCTTCTGCTTGGCCCAACAATTTTGTAAGTGGGTCTGCCACATTATCTGTGGAGTTGACTCTCTTGACCTCGACATAACCCTTCTCGAGGTAATCGCGGATGAGGTGGTATCGCCGCTCAATGTGCTTGGATTTTTGGTGAGACCTTGGCTCCTTAGCAAGGGCTATGGTGCCATTGTTGTCGCAGTATAGAGGAATGGCATCTGATGGCATTACTCCAATTTCTGCAGCAAACTTCTTGTACCAGAATGCTTCCTTCGCAGCCTCTGATGCAGCGATATATTCTGCTTCCATGGTGGAATCTGCTATCATGGTTTGCTTGAAACTCTTCCAGCTGACAGCACCACCATTGCACACAAACAGACTCCCAGATGTCGACTTTCGATCATCTACATCGGACATGAAATCCGAGTCTGTGTATCCCTAGACTTGGAGTTCTCCATTACCAAAGACCAACATCATATCCTTAGTTCTTCTCAAGTACTTAAGGATACATTTCATAGAAGTCCAGTGTTCTTCACCTGGATTTGACTGATATCTGCTTGTGACACTCACAGCATGGGCTATATCAGGTCGTGTACATAGCATGGCATACATGAGGCTCCCTATTGCAGAAGCATAAGGGATCTTGCTCATGCATTCTATTTCCTCAGGTGTGCTAGGGCACATCTTCTTGGAAAGATGAATACCATGTCTGAAGGGTATTAATCCTCCTCTTAGAGTTTTCCATACTAAACCTCTTTAGTACTTTTTCTATGTACATCTTCTGTGAAAGTCCTAGCATCCTATTCGGTCTATCCCTATAGACCTTAATTCCTAGAATAAAGGATGCTTCACCTAGGTCTTTCATGGAGAATTCCTTGGACAACCATAATTTTGACTATTGTCATACATGGGAATATCATTCCAATAAGGAGGATGTCATCCACGTACAATACGAGGAAGACAACAGCGCTCCCACTGACCTTTTTGAAAACACATGGTTTCTCTTCATTTTTGATGAAACCAAACTATTTTGATCACATCATTGAAATGAGTGTTCCAGCTCCGAGATGCTTGCTTAAGTCCATATATGGACCTTTGCAGCTTGCAAACCTTGTGATCAGTATCACTGGATGTGAAACCTAGCGGCTGTTCCATATAGATATCTTCCTCAAGATATCCATTTAAGAATGCCGTTTTCACATCCATTTGCCATATTTCATAATCGAAATAGGCTGCAATGGCAAGCAATGTGCGGATGGATTTTAGCATAGCCACTGAAGAAAAGGTATCCTGATAGTCAATGCCTTCGTGTTGACTATAACCTTTTGCCACTAGTCTAGCCTTGAATGTCTCCACATTTTCCATCTGCACCAATCTTTCTCTTGAAGATCCATTTACACCCAATAGGTACTATACCTTCTGGTGGATCTACCAAGGTCCAGACTTGGTTTGAGTGCATCGAGTCAATTTCTGACTGCATTGCCTCTAGCCATTTCTCGGAGTCGATATCTGATATCGCCTCGTTGTAGGTTTTGGGATCATCACCATGAGCACCATTACCTACGAGGAACATTTTCTCTACTTTCTCTGAAATAATACCTAAGTATCTTTCAGAGGGATGGAAAACTCTTTCCGATCTACGAGGTGGAGGAGGTAGTGTTCTTATTGGCTCAACCTGATTTGGTTTCCAATTGGTCCTTAGCTCGTTGTACTTGTGAGACTTTCTCATCAAGCTTAATCTGCTTTCCAATGCCGCTATCTTGAATAAACTATTTTTCAAGAAAGATGGCATGTCGACTCACAATCACATTGTGGTCTTCTAGGAATGTAGAAATAGTATCCTAATGACTCTTTAGGATATCCTATGAATCGAGCTCTAAAGGACCTAAACTCTAACTTGTCCGCTTGTTGTCTTTTGACATGAGCCGGACAACCCCAAATTCTGAGATGACTCAGACTTGGTTTCTTACCATGCCATATCTCATACGGTGTGGTAGGAATGGTTTTAGAGGAAATCCTATTCAGTAGATAAATTGAAGTTAACAATGAGTGTCCCCAAAGAAAATCAGGGAGGTCTGTGAAGCTCATCATGGATCGGACCATATCCAATAGAGTCCGATTTCTCCATTCTGAAATCCCGTTGAGTTGAGGTGTTCCTGGTGGAGTCCATTGAGAGACTATGCCATTTTTCTTGAGATAGTCTAGGAATTTTTGGCTAAGGTATTCACCTCCTCGATCTGATCGAAGAACCTTAATGGGTTTTTCAATTTATTTTTCTACTTCATGTCTGAATTCTTTGAACTTTTCAAAAGCTTCAGACTTGTGTCTCATAAGATACACATACCCATACCTAGACAGATCATCGATAAAGGTAATGAAGTAGACAAAATTGCCTCTAGCCGGCACATCAAATGGGCCGCACACATCAGTATGTACTAGGGCAAGGAGATCTGTGGCCCTTTCCCCATGTCCTACAAAAGGGAGTTTAGTCATTTTGCCTTGAAGACAAGATTCACAAGTTGGATATGACTCGAAAGTCAATGGACTCAATAGCCCATTTTTCTCCAATTTGTTGATCCTATCTTCTGCTATATGACCTAATCTCAGGTGCCATAGATATCTATCATTTGGACTATCCCTAGGTCATTTGGCATTCACGTTTTGCTCGATAGTTAGAATAGGTACATCAATATGTAGCTGATAAAGACCGTTAATAAGGAAACCATTTGCAATTTTATTTCTTTCATAAAGAATGTTACAATGGTCCTTAAAGAAGGTAATCACATAGCCTTCTAGTGCTAAGCATGAAACAGAAATCAAATTCCTGCTAGCTGCAGGCACATAATAACAGTCTTTCAAAACTAAGTCTAAACCAGATGGTAATCGAAGAGGGTATGTTTTCCCATGGCTACTGCAGCAACTCTTGCTCCATTATCGATGCGTAGGATCATGTCTCCATCCCTCAGCCTCCTGCTATCCTCAAGACCCTGCATGGAAGTGCACAGATGAGCACTAGAACCAGAGTCAAGCACCCAACTGGATGCAGAAGAAACCATAAGGTTAGACTCAATAACGAGCATACCTCCAGAAGGACCTTCCTTCTTGTTCTTCAGGATGGCCAGGTAAGTAGGGCAGTTCCGCTTTCAGTGGTCGTCGCTGTTGCAATGGAAACACTTTTCTTTGACAGCGGCTTTCATTCTTCGGCTCTGCCTTCTTCTTCTTTGCTCCTTCCACCTTCTGCTTTTTCACAGACTTCTTTTTCTTTCTATAAGACTTTCTTTTGGAAGAAGTCCATTCCATAGCAAGAACTGAGCCTTTAGAACCTTTCATAGAAAGCTCAGCGGTGACCAGCATATTCATTAATTCGGCCAAGAAATTTTGAAGTTTATGCATGTGGTAATTCATGATGAATTGCCCATATGCATCAGTCAAGGATTGCAGAATAATATCATTCTGCAGATCCAAGTCTAACTTCACACCGAGCTTCTCAAGCTCTTTCAAGTCCTTGATCATCATCAGACAGTGATCTTGGACTGACTGTCCATCATGCATCTTAGTCCTTAAAAAGTCATTTCGTGACTTGATACTTGGCTGCGCGACTCTGTTCACCAAACATCTCCTTGCAGGTGAGCCAACATTTGGCGAGCAGTCCTGATATCTTCATGTTGGCACTGGAGCTCATCAGACATCGAGCCCAACATGTAATATCTAGGCCTTATTATCTTCATCTATCCATTTTTTCAGAGACGCTCTCTGTTCAGTGGATGGATGGGCTGGTAAGGTGGGAGGGTCCTGATCCAATACATGGGTTAACTTCTCAGAACCCAAAATGATTTTGTAGTTTCTGAGCCAATCTTTATAATTGGGTTCGGTCAGTCTATGTGTGTCCAGGATACGTGCTAATGGGTTGGATGCAGACATTTTTCTATAGAGAGTCAAAGATTCTAGTTAGATACTGTAATTATGACTTAAGCAATTTATTTAGAAATTTTATTTTTAAATAAATTAGCTCCCACTATTTTCTTGGATCCCTACACTCCCTTTATAGAGATGCGAAAATCTCCATGATTAATGATTTCTAGTGGGTGGTGCGGTCTCACCAACTGACTCATCACCTCACCTAATAGTTATTGGTGATGGGTTAGCCAATGAGTGAACAACTCTTGTTCAATGATTCTCTAATCATGGTGCACCCAAACTTGATCTCTAATTCATGAATCTCACCATATCGAAATATTGATCCACTCCTTAGTTAAGTTAGACCCACCATTTGCATAGACTGGATTCCTAATTGAGTCTCTCACCGTATCCGAAAATATTGAGCCCAACTCATCCTCCAGCCCATAGCATCCAATGCCTAATAGACATGGTTGCATCTTCCCGGTGCAACTGAGCCACTGTATCCAGCCGAGAACAATCAACCCCGGGAAGGGCCCGCACATCTACAATGGTGGAAGACCTCAGACTTAATCTTTTCTTAGGAAGAATTGATTCAGGTCTCATTAAACTAGACTTGTCATAGTCATAACAATTATGACTAACCTAGTGGCATGGGTTAGCTCGGATTATTGACCACCTCAAATCAGAACTGAGTCAACAGATATGGCCAGGTAAGTGAGATCGGTGGAAGGGAATATGCCATTAACTCATACAAGAACGCATTCAGGTCGAGTAGCTTCCAATTAAAAACCAGTCGGTCGTATGTGCCAAACTTACCTTAGACACCAAATTGTTGAGTCAGAACCAATTGGGTTAGCCTACAATCCAGACTCTAACCTCTGAGCCTAATTAGGTCTTGCTTGATCGTGACTCGATCTTGACCCAGACTTAATCCTATTAGGCTGGTCAATTTAAGCATTGTTGATCCCATCTAACCAACTCTTGATTCGGTTTGATCAACCGCTTAGACCTAATTGAGCTACCCAAGCCCGAACCCAGTATTATGAATATGTCTTAGATCTAAAATTCTTAATTTTAGACCTAATTAATATTTCATAATCTTAATTCTTAATTAAGTAGGGTTCATAAACAAAATATGCACAATAAATCCTAGGGTTTCAGGATCTAGGGTTTTGCAGAAAGTAAGTTTTGGGTTTTCTGATTAAGGACGAACATGCAGCACCCCTACACGTCATAAGAACACCCCATCGGATGGGAGGAGAGGGTCTTTAAATCCTTCTTCATTCTTATGACCGGACGGCTAAGAGGAACGCCTTAATCAGGAACATGCAATACTACAAAATAGTTTTAGATCTATATCATATATCTCATATACAAATTAGATCTAATCATGGCATATTTTGCATACATCTCATGTATCGAATCATGCATATTTTTAGATCTAAATTATCTCATAATAATCTAAAAAATTAGATTTAAATTGATCTTATCAAAATAAACTCTAATCTAGATAACTATGTAGAACTATTCTACAACTAGTCTAGACATGCATCAATCATATCTCATATGATGTTTAAAATTAAATAATTTTTATTTGCTATTTTTTAGATATTATTATAATAATTATAATATCAAAAAATAGTAAATAAATAGATCTAAAATATGATTTAATCAAATTAAATTGAAAACATGCAAGACTATTCTATAGAACTATTCTATTTTAGAACTAGTCATGCATATTTTCTAATCTTAGATCCAAATCATTTAATTTTAATTTTTTCTTGATTTTAGATCTGATCACATCTCATGTGACATCTAAAATCACTTATTTTTTAATTAAAATAAATTTAAAATTAGATCTAAATACTTTAGAACCTTGGCTCTGATACCAGTTGAAGAGAAAATCCTGATTTTTCAGACCAGATTCGTTCAGATCTGATCAGATCAAGAGATATATTTCAAAATTTTTTTTCTTTGATCTAAATCAGATCTGAGATGTTTTAGATCTTATTCTTATTATTTTAATAATTAAAATAAAATTAGATAAATTAAATCAAATTTAATTTATGTTAAAGTGGGTAATCCTATTACCCGTTGATGATCCTATGAGCAGCGGAAGGTTCTGGATCTAGCCACGCAAGTGCCTGGCCTCTACCGATATCCACTTAGATTGGATCTAGAGATCCTCTTCTTCTCTATCACATCTCCAAAAATTAGATCTGGATCTGATCTGGAGGATCTTCAAAACTTTTTTTGAAGATCAGCAGTTGTCCTTTGCAGCAGCGCAGCCTTCTAGCTTTCAGTCGCTTTTCTCTCATTTGGATTGCACCAACCGAGGTCCAAAACACTTTTGGACATGGAGAGGAGAGGGAGAAGGTGGGTTTGGCATGGAGGAAGAGGGGAGAGGCAGCCTTGGGGCATGGGATTTTAATTCTCCAATCTTAATTTGAGTTGGGCGTAGGGTCTTATTTATAGACTGTCTGTGATCCAACTCCTCTTCTTCCCAATCAATCACAACTCTTTGTGAAATCAGATCTAAATCTAATTGGTGAAAATAGAGTCCCCTAGATTCCTCCTTAGAGGGCACCTAAGACTAGTCAAAGTTGGTTCTTAAGAGAACTCTAATTGAAATCTAAAAAGAAGATGGAGTCCCTATCCAACAGGGACTCCTAGGCGCCTCCAACTTGGGCACACGCCAAGGGTGGCGTGCACCTTCCTTCTTACTAGGTTCTGACAGGAAGACAGACCCCCACCAGCTCTTCAATAGGTGTGTGACATATGGATAGAAGTCAAAGTGTCAATGGTCAATGTTTGACCAGTCAAAGGTCAACTTTTGACCAAAGTCAAAGGACGAGAAATGGTAGATGACCAAAAATGGTAGGTAATGTCTTACAAAATAAGATAATCCTTTTCTGACTTGGACAAGGCTCCAGTCAGACA